>CAIGRF010277323.1:0-13004 GCA_903798235.1 Fraxinus ornus
AAATCACCGAATCCGAATGAGTTCTTCTCTTGCTTTACCAAGAATTTTTAGCCTTCCATGGAGTTCTTGAGAGAGAATTGATACAAAAGGTGACCCAGATGATAAATGAGGTGTTTTTCCCTCTTCTAATCGAATTTAGGGCGAGAAAAAAGCATCCAAAAAGTTTCCATAAGTGATTAAACAAAAATCCGAAAATATAAGATTTTCGCCCAAAAATGACCCATGCGGTCACATGGAACAAAGAGTTGCTGCTTCTGAATTCCCTGAAGGCTTCCATGCGGCCGCATGGTTATAATGTTTTCCCGCTAGACAGATTTTAGCATTTTGGTCATAACTTTTTCTTCCGATATCCGATTGAGGTAATTCAAGATACGTTAAGAAGCTAACTCAAATGGCTACAACTTTGGTTCAGATGTAAACGTCGAATTCGATCATCTAGCATGTCAAAAGAGAGTCTCAATATGAGGCTGAGAACTTGTGCAAAACTTTTCAACTGGAAAGTTGATATGTGATCATATTTTGACTATATTTCATCCATTTGATTCTTTTCTTCATCCAATTGACCTCTAATACTCTCGAATCTTCATTCCATCGCCCGTCACATCTATGAATTATTTGCAACTTGGTCCCTGAACTTTCATTTCGGTCATTTTTCACTTGTTTCTTTCATTTTTCCACTGTTTTCACCCATTTGCAACATAAATCAATATATAGAAGGACTTAGTGTAAGGAGACGTCAAATAATCATAGAAACACAAATATTAATGGGTGAAAAAGTAATAAATGTGCTATTATCATTACTCTTCCTTATTCTCCCCAATGAAATGACTTAGCTGAATGAAAAAATAGATTTCTTAAGGATATAGTCATTTCAATGTTAAGCTTTTCTAGATTATATTTTAACATGTGGGGGAAAGCTCTTCTTACAATCTATTACACTTTTAATAGAATTCCTAGTAAGAAAAATGATTAGTCTCTTTATGAAATGTGAAAGGGTAGAACACATATATTAAATATCTTAAAGTGGGGCTGTTTAGTTAAACTTTTAATTCCAAAATCTAAGAGAACAAAGTTTGGACATAAAATTGGCTATGCTCTTCATATTATTGCCTATTTTTTAGTCATTGACAGTAAAAATAGTTTTATTGATAAGAATACAATTTCTGAAATTAGAGATGCTAAATTTTTCGAAACAAATTTCCTTTTAAAGAAAGTCCGAATGACCAAATAGTTCTATTAGTGTACATTCTAGAGTCAGAGAGGAGTCTCATGAACTAGAAGAAGTTGAAATTAGAAGGACCAAGGACTCTCACTTCTTTCGATCCTAATTTTTTGACCTACCTAGTCTGGATGATCCTAGTACTTTTAGTAAAGCTATGTCCTCACCACAAATAGTGAAAATGATTCTATTTTTTCTAATAAATACTTGGGAGCCAGTAGACTTACCTCAAGAATATAAGACTTATCTCCACGATTTAAATTTGCACTCACAAATCTACAATCATAGCTCCGCCTCTTGATGCGAATGATACCGTGTTACTGAAATAGTTAAAACATGGCCAATGCAAATGATACCGAAATATTTTTGAAAAATGACGACTTTCCTTTATACAGTAATTTTTCCTTTACACGGGTAAATTTTAGTATTAGAATGGACCTCGAGGCATATAATGCTAGCGGCCCATTCTTAGATGGGCTTGTTGCCCATTTTGACGACTCGTATTCTCTCAACAAATGAAATAAATAAATAAAATTTCTATATAAGTGAGAGCCTCAGGTATTCAGCATATAGATAGTTTGGTTCTTGGTAACATCTACCTTAAACAATAACAACCTATGATTTTTCCTAGGATTTTGGATTACCTCTGTCTAAACAAGAAAAAATATGTATAAAGGGCTCTGCAAATAATCTTCAAAATACTAACGCAAAATGACTAAATCAATTCATCAATCTTTGACACTTACTTTCTTGTCCTTCCTTTTCTTGTCTCCATCTGCACATGACAAGAATTTGCCTGTTGATTTCAAGGGAAGGTTCTCCCTAGTCTGTGCTTTTGGAGACTCGTACACGGATACAGGCAATGCTAAGTTTCTCGGTGGCTTCAACGTCTCGGTCGATGCCAAAAAATCCCGTTGGAGCAGTTGAAATCACTAGCACTCGGAACACTAGGAGGAAATCTAATGAGTCGATTGTCTAATGGTAATCTCGTGGTTGATTTTCTTTGCGATGCACTTTCTCTAGCAACCCCAGCGCCTTATAAAGACCCTTCTGTAAATTTCTCTGTTGGTGTCAACTTTGCCATAGCAGGATCAACGTCTCTTCCTAGTAATTATTTTTTTGGAAAGAATCTCAGCACCTTATTTTGGAAAGGATTGCCCGAGAGTTTTCAAACTCACATAGATTGGTTCAATAATTTTCAGATAAAGGCAGGATGTAAAGGGAAGAATAGAGCTTCCAGCAAAGCTCATTTGCAGAACTCACTTTTCTGGTTTGGAGAAATGGTAATCAACGACTATACTCGTTCCATCGGGTCATCTGTTTCTCTCCAATGGCTCTCGGAGATTTCTGTTCGAACAGTCAGCAAACTCCAAGGTATGTAATCTAAAACTTTGACAAAAAACTGGTTATGATAAGGTTGGTTTAAGGCCTATTAAGGACAACTTTTGCTTCTGCTTCTTGTATAAGAGTTTTGTGAGAAGCAGCTTTTGAAAATCCATGCCAAAAAGGCACTTCTCATATAAGATGAAACATTAAACATTGTTAATATACAATTTGGTCTCCTGCGCGAAAGCAAGTATTTGCTTTTGGCTAACACACAAAGCCAAATTTTTATTTTTATTTTTATTTTTCTTTATTGTAAGGGCTGTCAACGCAGACAGCCCTTAAGTTTTAAGTTTTATTTTTTTTATTTTTTTATGCAAAATCTAATGGACATGACAAATCAGTAGGAAAAAATGAAAAATTTTAAACTTGGTGACAAAAGAAACAAAAAAAAAACCGAAAAACAAAAAATTAATTTAAACAACAGAAAAAAAAAAAAAAAAATGCAAAATCTGAAGGACATGACAAATCAGTAGGAAAAAATGAAAAAATTTCAACTTGGTGACAAAAGAAACAAAAAAAATGTCAAACAAAAAATTAAAGTTGGCCAAAGTGTCAGTCAAAGGCTGATAGAAAAACTGTAAACAAAAATGTGAAAAAATTTATGACCCCTACTTTATCACTTAGAGCTGTCTGCGTTGACAACCCTTACAATAAAAATAATAAAAATAAAATAAAATAAAACTTAAAACTTCAGGACTGTCTGCGTTGACAGCCCTTACAATAAAAAATAAATAAATAAAAGTTGGCTTTGTGTGTCAGCCAAGCAAATGCTTGCTTTTTGGTCTCCTGCGCGCAAGGCTAGGAGACCAAAATTATGTTAATATAGTCTTTCATTATGCGATAGACATTGTTGGCTGCTGGAGCAAAGTATAATGTGGTTGAAGGACTACCACCTGCGGGGTGCCTTCCTGTATACATCTACCTGTGTCCACTAAAAAACCTTGATAAAATGGGCTGTGCTGCAGCTGTAAACTCTGCAATAATGATCCAAAACCAAATCCTTCAAAGTAATTTGGAAAAAATCAGGAAAATGAACCCAAATTGTACAATCTTGTATGCGGATCACTGGAATGCGTAGCTGACAATTTTAACAAATCCGAAGAAGTACCAGATTGAAGAACCCTTCAAAGCATGCTGTGGATCTGGTGGAACGCATCTGAACTTCAACCACCACACGTTATGTGGTTCCCCTGGCGTAACTGTCTGCAAGGACCCGAGCAAATACATCAGCTGGGACGGAATCCATCTCACGGAAGCTATGTATAAGCTTGACTGATCTCTTCCTCAATCAGGGATTCTGCAGACCATCATTTGACGAGCTGATCAAAAACAAAAAAAAGCGTGTAGAACTGCATGCACACCACATCCCGGTACTTCTTAGCCGCTTTGGATGGATTCATCAAGAGAGAGAAATAATAACATATTTCAAGTGAAAATAAGCAGTTTCGTCACTTCTCTTTTAGGACAGGAACTAAATAGGTATCTACCAGATAGAGCCAAGATACTTTTCTCCGAGAAGTTTTGTACGAGTTTCCAATTGGGGGGGGGGAACGCAAACTCAAATATGTAAATGATATTATATCACCAATAATTGTGTCCATGCATGGAACACAGTTTGAGAATTCATATTTTCTTTGTACAATTTAGAGGTGTCATAGAGAACATCGCATGGACAAAAGTGGCAGTTATTTCTCTGTAATTGGAGATAATTTTTTATACCAGACTCTATTTACATTTCAAGGTCAGCTTCTTCTACATTTACGACATTTTTCTCATTTACTTTATTTCATATTAAGTATTCGTAGTACATTAAGAACAAGGCATCAGGTGAATCTTTGGGCAGGTTTCTGATATAATGGTAGAACCGCAGCAAATCCTCTCTAGATACAGTGTCAGGGTCAACAACATCATCATTGCATGTAAGAACCCACAAGTCCCTCGACTTGACTCTCCTTATGGTACCACGGCAAAAAGGGCACGACTCGGATCTTGTGTTCCTAAAAGTTAAAAAGAACATAGGGAAAAGAGAAAGATACGGTCTTCTTCATCATAAGTTATACTTAGAAGCAGAGACGTGAAGGAAAAAAGAGATAGCGTTAGTTACCAGTCATGGTAGCAGTTTATGCACATTGCATGGCAGCAATTAGGCAAAACGATTTTGGTGCAAGGCTCTAAGCATATCCCACATTCATCGTCTCTCTCTGTTTCTATGTTGGTAAACCCACTGTCCTCTTCTAGTCTCTTCTTGATAATGTTTTTTAGACCATGATTATCATTATTTCTACTATTGATCTCTACGAAGTCATTATGGATTCTTTGAAGTGATGGCAATATAACGGCTGCAATTTTGTTTTTCAAGGAGCAAGTAAGAATAATTGCTCTATTTAGACATAAAAGATGTCTCTTTTCGTAATGTTCAAAAGAGCAGATGAACTGACGAACCATAAAAATCTCTAACTGTAGCTTTTCTTCCACGAGTTGATAATTTTGGTCGCCCATCTGTATAAACCTGTCAATAGGATATGACTAAATCAATTATATTGCATTATCGTCACTTGATATTAGATAAAAAAGGAAAGAAGTAACAAAAAAACCAACTGTCATGATTTTTTCCGTCTAAATAAACTATCATGGGATTCATAGAGCAAACCAACAGCACTTGTTCTCACACCGGCTCTTTACGTTCCTAACAGTCTAAAGCTCACTCTAGCAAGTTACTAAAAACCAACATCACCAGATGCTCATTTGCCTTTTCAATGTTTGAGTAATGGAACGTGTGGAAAATTCCTAATGGCAGCCAACTCCCCCATTCATGCCTTTATTTGTCAACTATATCACCATCTTCTAAACCCATGTACTTCGAATCTAGTGATTAAAAAGGAAATCTCCTTCTCAAGAATCAAATTTCTAGGTTTTAAAAAAAAAAGTACAAAGGTGAAAAATCACAAGTTTCAATCTTGACATCAAACTCAATGACTCCAGTCAAACAATGAAGTCAACATCTAATCTCTATTCCCCACCCAATTCAATGAGTTCTTCAGGAGATGAGTTAGGGACAGACAGTGAATGTCCATGGAAGAGAAGGGATGCATAGAGAAGAATGGTAAGAACTTCACAAGATTAGGCATTTTGTGAAGAAGATAAAAAGAAAAATAGAAAACAGAAGGTTTGAGTCAAAACTTGGGGGTGGGTAGGGGGAGTAAAAGTTGGAACATATATTATTTGGTTCCAAGTAACACGGCTAGAATTTAAGTCACTGTGGCTTCTTTTTGTAGCAAGTGCATGAAGGAGTGTTTATAGTATTCCGTATAATGCATACTAAGGTATAATAGGACAGATGTATTGCACCTTGTAAATGAGTATGTGAAAAAGATTCAGATATCTTGGGAAAATACATGTGCAGGAACAATCCACCAATGGGAGTAGAAACAGAAAAAGAGACGCCAAATGATTGTAGACCAATTTCATTTGAAGGCCTACACCGTCCTTAGCATTAGGAATTGCAGCAGCCCTACAAATGAGAAGTCGACAAAAACTATTTCAGAAAGCCAATAATAATCCATACCAACAAATATAGTGACAACATAGAATGACACATAAATACACATAAATCCATAAAGTTCAACGCCAATAGCAACCAAAAATATTTATATTTTAACTAACTATTATCATCACATAAATGAATCTCTTATACTACAATCCTAGGAATCAATCCACCAAACTCCAAATAGCAATTTTCTAGTCGATACAAGTCTTTTTGAAATAACTCGGACGAGAAGGGAAAAGAAAGGAAAGAGGCTCTTGCCCAACCCTAGACATTCCCTCTTAAAACCAGCTTCCATTTCAAATCAAGGGATATACTATACTGTTGAATATCTCCTCATTCTTGAACAGCCCAAGGAAACAGACTTAGATTGAGTACTGCTAACTCGGAATGATTAGAAAATGTTCAAATTTATGCTTGATTAAACGCAATCTCATTCGTCTCCATAAATCACTAAATAACCCCTATGAAAAGAAGGCATTGAAAAATACCCAAATGAATTAGCTCTGCTATGATATTCCCCTTAATTGAGCATTAATTGCAATGATTATCATCACTCTAATAGAAACTAATGTAGCCAACATATGTTTAATACATCCACATACATATCAAAATACTAATTAATATATAAAAACACACGCAATTCAAGAAAAAGTTCTAAAGCTGAAACCCGCGTTCGAAGTTACAAAATTAGTGATCTCAAACGAGCCATTATGTTAAAAGGGAACATGGATCAAACACAAAAACAAATTATAATGAAACCCAGGACTCACAATGAACTGGTAAACAAAGTTACAAAAATCCCAGGGAAAAATAAGCTTACAGAGCATTTGCATACTGTATATCAGCCTCAAGAATCTTCAAAGAATCCAAATAAGAACGCTGCCCCAGCTGCTGATAATACATCATCTCCATCTCTGCCCCTTCTATTCTTCCTCTTTTTTCTATGTATATTTTGTGTTTCTTTCTAGAAAATGCCAATTTTCCACAACAGAAAAGCTAAAAGACAAAAAAGAGCACTTTATCGGCTAAGTGCAGATGAACCATCCTTTAACCTGCCAGAAAAAGAACTACTTTCATTACGAATGCCGATAAAAGAAACACAAAAGAAAAAGAAAAGAATTCCCTTTGCCTTGTGCTCTCGCTCTTGGGTTCTTTTGTTTTCCGCAGCTAACTTTATTTGTACAGTATTTGGTGAATATGGGGCGGCTTTAAGGATGGCAACGTTGGCGTTTTGTTTTGTTGGTCATACAACAAATTATGGTGGCAAAGAATCCATTTCCATTTCATGAAAAATTGTTAATTATATTATAATTTGCAATTATTGTCATCAATCAATCATATCTTGCCTAATCTATTGCTTTAAACAAAGGCCTCAAAATTGTTTATTTAGTGGCATCTTAGACATTACTTTTATGTGCAGGTCAAATTTGATATTCTACTAAAAATTAATGTATTTTCAATCTTTAACCGCGCATGCTCCTAATGCGAATAGTTCTATTTGACAAATGTATTTTAAAGCGACGTAATAATTCTTGTCATAAACTAATTGTGTATTAAAACAATCCAGTATCATCCAACTATGACTTCATTTCGACGTAAAATTAATTGATTATACTTAGATGTGTTGGTGGATGGAGATGTTCGTATTATTAGTTCCTTTTGCCAGTTTTAATTATAATTAAAGTTAGGAATGTGTATGTCTTAGTGTCAAAATCATATAAATTTTTGTGTTAATACGAAATAAACAAGTTTTTTTTAAAAGTTATTAGGTTAAAAGTCAGAATATTCTTTAGACTCCAGAGGCGTGCGAATATAAGCAAATTGCAATATTATATGAAATCATCATTTGATTAAGAATCAAGTCTTTGGACCACAGGTAGAGATAAGAAATAAATTGCGTTGATATTAAGGAAATTGCAGCATTAATCTTCAATCTTTAAAATTAAGAAGATGACACCGTCAACCTTTCATGGTAATGTACATATACTCGATAAAGAAAATTGTTTAAATGTTTATTTCCCGCAACTTTTGTTTTAAGAAAAAAAATAGTTGTTGACGATTTGATTATTACTTTAAAATTGATGTGAAGTTAAATTGATTACTTATGATCATAACAATAAAAGTGATTTTATTTTATGATATATTTTGTATCTATGTGTTCTATAAATAATGAAAAAAGATTCAAGTACAGAAAAATTTTACCAGAAATTTGAATTCCCACTCACATAGAGTGGACCCAATGTATAAAATATTGAAAAATCTCATATATTTTCATAAACAATATTTCATTTACATTTACATATTTTTATAATATATTTTAAAGTGTTATGGTATATATTTATTTCTTCTTATATAAGTTTGCAAATATTTTAAATTTTATTAAAATAATAAGAGTCGTATTGTCATTTTAATTATTAAATACAGATTTTAACTTTTAGCATAAATTGAAAATAGAGCTTTTGAAAAAAGATATATTTTTTTTTTTTTGTCAGCACATTGCTCTTCTGAAAATATGTACAACTTTTTTAAGCACTAATGCAAATTAGTCCGTTTTAGACGCCTTGAGTCAAATAAGACATTATAGGTAATCAATATTCCTAAAGTTAAGAAAACGTAAAACATATTGTTAATTTATTTGCCTGTCACATTACCCTTCCCAGCTAAGTAAAATAACGTTATAGTGCACAAAAAATCTCTTCCTAGTTATAGTTCACATTCATTAGTGGCTACACAATTATTCGACTAAGAACCCATAGAAAGAGAGCCCAATTCTTAGCATGGACGAGCTTCGAGTTAGCGCTATGTGTTCCGGTTGAGTCTCTTTACATCCATGACAGAATGGTTAAAGTACCAATCTAATTAAATGATCAATTTTAAACATAATCTTGTATTTCTTATTGATTAATTATTTTTAAAATCGACTTCATTGTGTAGGACACTCCTAAACATGGACCGACATCACTATCAATGCCATGCACGACTCCCTCTACTTACATAAAGTTACATACGTGAATATCACGTGTTAATTTAACTTAAATTTTAGTTTCTATATCACAAAAATTTGACAGATAAGTGAGGGAAGTCCAATGAGATTTCACAAAATTTACATGTAGACTTTTTTCCCAATAAACCACCATAGGTGGCCATTTTATTAGTAACAAAAATTGAATATAACACAAAAAAAAAAAAAAATAATAATAGAAAACTTATCCTATCCAGAGACAATCGTGTAAATTTATGACCGCATCCTACATTGTTAAAGTCTGTAATTTCATCATGGTCCTCATTAATATAAAAGGTCGGGATTTGCACATCAAGAAGTGTGTGTGATTGATCTAGAATTCAACAATGGTGGCCTCCGCCACCAACCCACTATTATGGGCGGCGCATTGTTGCCAACGCCTCTTGATCAGATCAAGTTAATTTCAACTCTCCCTTATCCTTTCACAACCCTCTTCATCATAATTTGTCCATATATATGTGTTTAACACGTGAAATGTGATGATGCATATTTATGCTATTTTTTGGTTGAATTCAAACTTAGAAATCCAGAATTTTTCTAATGCACCCGACTTCAATATTTCAATTTCGAGTTCTACTTTCTTGATAAAAGGGGTGACATTTGGCTTGATAAGCAAGTCCTCTCCTTCAAAACTGGTATTAGGAACTAAGTTGTTTTCAGAGTACTCATAACACTAGCATTAGGGACACCTTTCTTTGGGAATTGGGACCTTCGTTGAAGATGGAAGATCTCAATAAGGGTTGAGTTACTTGTAGTAAAAGACTCATGATGTAGTTAACCGAACAACTAACACCAAAGTCACTTTTAAAGAGGGGTGAATTGTAACGATGTGAATTTGCAGGAATTGAATTCGAGAGAGGAGAGAACTTTAGGCGGGAAAAATGGTTATTATTTCAACTCTCTATTCTGTATTTATAGGAAATATGTTTTCATGAAAGGTTACATCTCTAGAAATGAAGACAGTGTTGGTAAGCAGATTGTAGAGTTTGTATGCCTTCGTGCCATAGGGATATCCAATGATAATGCAAGGTATAGCCCTGTGATCAAATTTGGCACGATTTCTTTTGAGGTTGGAAGCATAACAGAGGCTTCCAAAAACCTTAAGGTGTGAATATGATGGAGGTGTATGATATAGCATTTCATATGGAGTTTTGTTTTCGAGTATAGGAGTAGGAGTCCTATTGATGAGATGTGTCACAGTAAGTATGTTGTCTCCCCAAAATTTGTGAGGAAAGTTAGATTGAAATTTGATAGCTCTAGCAATATTTAGGAAGGTACTGGTGTTTCCTTTCCACCACACCGTTTTGTTGAGGGGTTTCTACACAACTAAGTTGGTGAATGATGCCCTTATAATNGGTTTCTACACAACTAAGTTGGTGAATGATGCCCTTATAATGGTAATATTCACTCGTGTGGAATTCAGCTCCATTATTAGATCTAAGAGTTTTCAGATTACACTGAAAGTGAGTTTGAACCATATGATAAAAAGATTGGATAACAGATTTGGTTTGAGACTTTTCCCTTAACAAATATGCCCAAGTCATTTGAGTGTGATCATCCACAATGGTTAAGAAATATTTAGAACCATCCAATGAAGGAACTGAATATGGTTCCCATATATCACAATGGATGAGGTCAAACATTTTTGAGGCTCTGGTTCACTTCTTGGAAAGGGCAACCTATGCTGTTTTGCCATTGGACATATGGTGCAATGCAGGTTTTTATTGAATGTGATAGTTGGAACAAGATTATACAATATAGATATCTTGGAATTAGGAACATGTCCTAAACGACAATGCCACTAATCAATGCATGTGTTCATAGTGAAGTTGTTTATGGAATTACAAGCAACATATCTCACCTTATTACATTACAAATAAAGATCAGATGTGCAATTAGAATGAAGAAAAGCAAAAATGCTGTTGTGAATGAGTTCCTTATGTTGAGGATCAGATTGAATTTGTTGAGCAGGATGCTGAAATGAATACAGTCCATCATCAAGTTTGCCCACCCCAATCATTCTCTATGTTAAAAGTCTTGAACGAAACAATATTCATGTAAGAATATCAAAAAATAATTGTGCTTGAGCGTTAATTTGCTTGCTAAAATCAGATTGAATGTAAAATAATGCACTACCAAAACATCTGTCAAAACTCCCAATACGAGTGGCCTCAGTAGTGTCACCATTTGGTAATCTCACCAATGCTCTAGTAGTATTGGATATAACAGCTAAGTGTATGATAGAGCACACCATATGTTCTGATGCTCCTGTATCTATTATCCATTTAGCTGCATCTTTATAAGTGTTAGGACAAACACGATTACTTGAGAAAGTAAAAGCGTCAGGCATTGAATGTTCAGTAGATATGGCATCCTGAGGTTGTAAATGGGACTGTATTCGAGGACGAGTGGATGATTGCTCTCTCAACTGTGGTACTAACATAGCTAGGACATGCTTACATTGATCTGGAGTGATCGTAAGATTGGAAAGGGAATCCACAACATTAGATTGAACACCAGCAGAAGCTTGTCCTACAACATTTACCATAGCAGTTCTTCCTTTGGGAAGTCGATAACTAGGAAAATATCCAATTAACTTGTAATTCTTTCCCTTAAGGTGTCCAAGCATGCCACAATAACTGCACATAGGCCTCTCCTTTCTCTGAAGTTGACTAAATCTAGCATTTCTCTGATTTCCATCTGAAGTGTGCGCCAAGTTATTGGCAAAAGTAGCTGCATCGAAACTCTGTTGTTTCTTAATACTAACTTCATTTTGCCTTTCATCTTGTAAAATAAGTGCAAAAACCTTATTTAGTGGGGGCAGAGGATCCATCAACAAAATTTGACTTCTAACTCCAGAATAATGTTCATCCAATCCAATAAGAAACTGCATTACTTGATCCTCTTACTTATAATCAATGCCACTAATATTCGATCGGTAATTATCTAACTCTTCCCAAGGTCCTTTGAATCTATTGAAATAGGAATTGACTAATCCATTCTCTTGTAAAATTGGAGAAATTTGCTTATTCAATTCATAAATTCGAGGGCCATTGCCTTAGCTGTAACGATCCTTTAATTCAGTCCATATCTCTTTAGCTGAATCCTTGTGCATAACACTCGGATAAAGCTCCTTTGGGATTGAATAAATGATCCATGAAGACACAACGTGATTGTACCTTCTCCATGTGCTATATAGCGGATCATCAGGATTCGATTTATCTATTGAACCATCAATGAATCCTTCTTTGTTTTTGACACTCAGTGCCATGATAGCAGCGCGACTCCACGTCGCATAGTTCTCCTCTGTGTGCACAATAGATATGAGCTGCATACATGTGTTGTCGCCATAGTGGAGGTAATAAGGACTGCTTGGATATGTGATTAATCGACTGGTAATAGAATTTGCATCTTCACCAATTAGATCTCCAATAGATGATCCACGTGGAATGGACTGCGTGCATTATCTATTTATAAGTAGTTTGGGAATTTGGTAAATATTGGTCTCAAATTGGACATTTTAAACATTTCAACTTAATGGTATTTAAGATTTTTAATACACGTTAAAATAGACCATAGGATCATTGAACAAAAATTATTGATTATCAGCTATTTTTCCAAACATTATGGTTGACTAGATTTTTTAAATAAATTTCCCTGTTAAGCATCCTCGCTTTCTAGGTTTTTCGTAGTTGTTTTGTTACATTGTTGACTAATGTTACAATGTGTTTTGCCATTTTCAGTCCGCCAACAATTAAAGAAAAAGGATCAGACGATTGTGTAAGGAACAAACCTCTTGAGACAAAATCCCAAAAAGAGGTGTATTTACT
>CAIGRF010277342.1:5407-21679 GCA_903798235.1 Fraxinus ornus
AACACGTTGATCCACACCCGATGTTGAACGCCACAAGAATACACTTGATAAGTTCACGGTGTTCAATGAAGAACAATGGTTGAAAGCACTATGCCTCTCAATTATATAATATTCTCAAATTGTATAAAGATGTTCTACAATTAGCAAAGTATTTATATGAAAACCTTAAAATCTAGTTAAAACCGAAAATAACTCTAAATATTACAAAAGATATCAAAAGATCGTATTTTAGTCAAAGTAGGAAACTCTAAAAAATTGGGAATTTTCTGCCAACTTGTTCTTGGCATGTTTTTGTGCAATTACAAACCCAAAAGTACCATGCTCTAATGTAACCTTGTGTAAAATTTCGTGACGATTCTGAATTGTACTCGTGGGTGAAAACTCAATAATCGAGCTGAAAGTTATGCCCGTTTTCATCTACGCTGCTCGTTTGCTACTTGAACTGAGTTGATCCATTTGATTTCTTCTTCCGAGCCCAACATGAAACTTGTTCCTTGACTTGTTAACTTTGACACTTCGTCCACCATAGCTTGAACAAACAATCACATCGCCTCTTTCACCCGATTTGCCCTCGAACGTGTCATTGGGCCTCCTTCGATAATCAGTGGGTCTCGTCCTGGGCTCGACTCCTGGATCATATCACACCATAACCTAGATCTGACATATATATTTCTATAATAATAGAAGCAATGGGGTCAAGAATAGATAGGCAGGGATACTTTTGATTGCTTTTTTAACTTTTTGAACTGTGGTATTTTGGTATCAGAGCCCTAATTTTCTTGTTATAAGAGAAGCGGTATCAAACTTCTGTTGTTACTGTGTCAAAGGTAAAACTGGTGTGTAGCCATGTATGTCTGCTAAATAGAGGTTTGGTTAGCCCGTGTGAGCCGGGGTAGGCATTTAGGGTGGTCCCCTGTGTAGGCTTGGTGAAGCGTCGGTTTAACCTATAGTATTGTGTCTACAATGGTAAGATTTCTGTTTCTTTTCATATAATTCAATTAAGTCTTTTATATCTAATTGGTTTATTAAAGGTGCTAGTTTAAAAGAAGGAGAAAATATGTCAAATTATTTTCAAGATAATAATGAAGAAGTTGATCAAGATAATAATGCATCTGCATTTGCATCAAATGATATTAATTCAAAAAAACTTCAAATTGGTCAAATAGAGCAAAAACTTCAAAATTGGACTATCCCTAAGGTAGATAACAGTTCTATTTATAAGATAGAAAAGTTTGATTTTAGTCAAAATTATGTTATCAAAACTTTGGAGCAAAATATTCCAGTTAAAAATCAAATTGTTTCTATCAATCTGCTTTCAAAAAAAGCTATACAAGCCCACATGAAGAAATTTCAATATCTTCATGTTGGACTTGTTCAAATTGCAGTTAAAGCTTTGTTTAGACTTGGTCTAGACATTCATGTTCTTATAACCTTAGGAGATAAGAGACTTTTATGGTTTGAACATTCATTACTGTCTATGCTTGAGTCTAATCTCAAAAGTACAAGATGGAGCTATTCTTAATGCTTTAATCTTAGAATTCAAACTAAGAATTTTGACGTTGATAATCGCTCAAGACCTTTTGCCTTAATATACCGAGTATATTATAAGCTTTTGAACACCCAGCTCAAAATTTGAGCTCTCAGATCGTCTCCAAGAGATGAAACTCTTTTGGTTGAAGTTAATCCATTATATTCAAATATTATGATTCCCAAGAGAATTTCTTGGAATCTTCAAGCAAGAGGATTAGATTGGGATTTTGAAAATGCACAAAACCTCGTTCCAACTCCTGTAAGAAAAATCCAGATCAAATAATTTATTTTCCTGATGGTAATGTCAATGTTATCTTTGACAAACCTTCATCTTCAAATATTGTTCAAAGATCTTATTCATCTAGATCTGATAATAGATCTAGGACAAATTCTTTTCAATCAGCTAGATTTTCAACCTCTTCTTTAAAGGGAGTCGATTTTAATCTGAAAATTCCAAAACCTGTTTATCAAACTGAAGCATTTGATAAAGAAGAAGAAATAGAACCTCTTACTTCTCATAATTTACCATATATGTTTCCTCCTCCTCAATCTAAGAGACTTCATTTAATGTCATTTCTTCTAAAATTGATAGAAGAAATGAGTTCAAGACTGATCAAACTCCAGAAGTCAAAAATTTAGACATCTTATTAAAAAATCTTTTTCAAAAGAACAACTAGAATCTTACTGGAAAGAATTTGATAAATTTCCAGAAGATGTTAGTTTCTATGAATGGACTTATTTCAAAGTTTTCAAAAAAAAAATGCATAAGAAAGTAAAAAAAAAAAAAACTATTCAAAACACTACTTCTTCAAAGAAAACCTGGAAAACACCTTCAAGTGAAACTATTCAATCTTCTCATCCTCCTTTTCAAGAAATTATTGTTTCCCATGGAAACACATAAATACTTACTTCTCCTTTCAAAAAGACTGAGAGACCTGATGATTCTTTTGTTAATGCAAAAGATATCAAAAATATTCAATCTCATAACAATTATACTGATGTTGTCCTTCAATCTACGTGTTCTCATCTCAACATAATTGAAATCAATTCTGAATCTGAACCTTCTGAATCTCCAAATATGGAAAAAGGTAAAAAGAAGAATTAAAAAAAGCGTGTACCTTCTCTATGCCATTTTCATGATGTGGTTCCCAAAAAACTTGATACAAAAGAAAGTGTTCTTAAGGATCATGTATCTTTATTAGCAAAATTCTCCTCATCTTAAAATAATATTAATACTATTGGCGAAATAGAATCTCAATTTGTTGAAGAAACTGATCTACAAGTCAATAGAATTCGCGGACAAAAGGTCCAATATTCAAATATTCCTGCTTATTATCCTCGTCATACTCCTCCTGATTTACTCTTTAAGGAAAATGACAAAAAAAAAATTCAAATACGATGGAGACTCCATCATAGAATGGAATCTTGATGGATTATTTGAATATCAAATCATTCAACTCTTAGAAAAAAAAAATGGGTATTTGTTTTAATGCCTACATTACTAACATAAGTAGTAGGCATGAAGCAACAAATAATCTTGTTCTTGGTTTTGCCAGACAACTAAAAAATTGGTGGTTTAACTATCTTATTGTTGAAGACAGAGATAAGACTGAAGCTTCTATTAAAAGTGATGGAACTAATGATAGTTTTGCAAGCTTAGTCTACAATATCGTCAAACATTTCATAGGAATACCTACAGATATTAAAGAACATTATTCACAAATTCTTATGAACATCAATTGTCCTACGCTGCAAGATTTCAGATGGTATAAAGACAAGTTTCTAACTTGTGTCTTAATCAAAAGTGATTACGAACAATCTTATTGTAAATAAAGATTTATATTTGGACTTTCAAAGCTTTTCTTCGAAAAGGTTAGAAATACTATCAAGAGAGATCATGACAACTCAATTACTTATGATAATCTTACTTACAGAGAAATAATCAGTTTTGTCAATAGAGAAGGGTTAGCTCTCTGTACTGATCTCAAACTTAAAGCCAAATTAAAGTCAGAAAAATTAGATAGTCGTAAAGAACTTGGATCATTCTATGAACAATATGAATTTGATAAAATCATTCCTCCTTAAAGATCTAAAAAAAAAAATGCTCCGCCAAATTAAAGTTAGAAAAATCAGATAGTTGTAAAGAACTTGGATCATTCTATGAACAATATGAATTTGATAAAATCATTCCTCCTTAAAGATCTAAAAAAAATGCTCCTTCTCATTTGAGAAAGAGATCTTCTCAAAAATACTTTGAAAAGAAAAAGAATTTTCAAAGTTTTCAAAAATATCCTTCTAGAAACTTTTCAAAAAGAAAATTTTCAAAGAAAAGAACCTCAAATGTTACATGTTGGAAATGTAACAAGTCTGGTCATTATTCAAGCAAAGGTCCCCAAAAGGGAAAGATCAATAATCTTCAATGTGATGAAGATACTAAACTTGCACTTCTCAATCTTATTAATTTTGATTTCGATAATGATTACTCTAACTCTGAAATTGAACAAATTTATCAAAATCAAGAAGATTCTGATTTTGAAAATAGTTCAAATTCATCATCATTCTCTTCTCAAAGTAAAGAAATTTGTGGTTGTAAAGCCATAAATGTTCTTACCAATGAGGAAGAACTTATTAAAGAAATCATTGATCAAATTCCTAGTCAAAGATTAAAAATTAAGTTTGGTACTCTTTTACCTTCAACCTCAACTCCTGAGTCTTTCAATATTCAAGATGTTATGAAACGTTTTCAAAATGAAAAATCAAAAGCTTCTAGTTCTGATTTAAGATGAGAGATTAATACTATGAAAACTCAAATCTCTACTCTCAAAAAACAAATGAGAGATATCAAAATGGAAGATGTTCATCTTCAAATAAAAGATTTTGAAAAAGTCTCATCCTCTTCATCTGATATGAAACCTCTCATGCTTATCATCCTCTTCATCTGATGATGAAACCTCTCATGCTCATCATTCTGATTCTAGTTTCAAAACTGATCGTTCTAAATCTTCTTATCATCCTCAAACCGAGGAAGAAAAGATCAATGTTATTAATAGAATTCAACTTCAAAAATGGTATTGCAATATAACTATTGTAGTCAACAAAGAATTCAAACTTCATACTAAAGTTTTAATAGACTCTGGTGCTGATCAAAATTGCATTAGGGAATGATTAATCCCTACAAAATATTTTGAAAAAAATCATTGAGTGACTTATGGAACTAGTGGTAGAAAACTCAATATTCAATACAAACTTTCAAAAGCACATGTTTGTAATTCAAATATTTGTTTCAAAAATATCTTTCATTTAGTCAAATATTTAGATCAAGAAGTGATTCTTGGTACTCCTTTCATCGTTCAAATTTATCCTTAAGATTCTGATTTTGAAAATAGTTCGAATTCATCCTCATCTTCTTGTCATAGTAAAGAAATTTGTGGTTGTAAAATCATAAATGTTCTTACTAAAGAAGAAGAACTTATCAAAGAAATTATTGATCAAATTTCTGATCAAAGATTAAAAATAAGTTTAAAACTCTTTTGCCTTCAACCTCAATTCTTGAATCCTTTAATATTCAAGATATTATGAAACGATTTCAAAATGAAAAATTCAAAGCATCTAGTTCTGATTTAAGATCAGAAATTAATGTCATGAAAACTCAAATTTCTAATCTTGAAAAATAGATGAAAGATGTCAAGATGGAAGTTGTTCATCTTCAAATCAAAGATATTGAGAAAGCTTTATCCTCCTCATGAGATGATGAAACTTCTCATGCATATCATTCAAATTCTGAATTTCATGATTTTAAATCCAGTTCCAAATCTAATCGGCCAAATCCCTCCCATCACCCTTATACCGAGGAAGAAAAGGTCAATGTTATTAGCAGAATTCAACTTCAAAAATGGTATTACAATATGACTATTGTAGTCAATAAAGTATTAAAAATTCATACTAGAGTTTTAATTCACTCTAGTGTTGATCAAAATTGTATTAGGGAAGGGTTAATCCCTACAAAATATTTTGAAAAAGCCATTGAACGACTCTATGGAGCTAGTGGCAAAAACTCAATATTCAATATAAATTTTTAAAAGCTCATGTTTGTAATTCAAATATTTGTTTCAAATATTTTCTATTTAGTTAAAGATTTAGATCAAGAAGTGATTCTTGGCATTCATTTCATTGCTCAAATTTATCCTTTTAAAGCCGATTCAAAAGGATTAACTACAAAATTGCTTTCAATGTTCTTTTTGGTCAGTATGAATGGAACATTATGCCATTCTGTCTAAAAAATGCTCCTTCAGAATTCCAAAAAATTATGAATGATAATTTCAATCCTTTTCAAAATTTTATCATTGTTTAAATTGATGATGTTTTAATCTTTTTCTGAAAGTTTAGAACAACATTTCAAACATTTGCATACATTCATACAAGTTGTCAATCAAAATGGACTTGCAGTTTCTGCTAAGAAGGTAATCATGTGTCAAACTAAGATAAGGTTCCTTGGTCATACCATTCATTTAGGAACACTTACACCAACTCAAAGAAGTCTAGATTTAATCGACAAATTTCTGGATGAAATCTTAGATGTGAACAGCCTTCAACGATTCTTAAGGTGTGTCAATTATGTAGGAGATTTTATCAAAGATATACAAATCCTATGTGCCCCCCTTTTCAAAAGATTACAAAACACCCTGACCCATGGAATCACGAGTGTACTATCGCAGTTCAAAAAGTCAAAAAAGCAATTAAAAATATCCCATGAATATCTATTCTTGACCCCACTGCTTCTATTATTGTAGAAACAGATGCATCGAATCTAGGTTATGGTGAAGTCCTCAAACAAGTCCCTTTGAATTCAAGCCAAGAAAAGTTAGTCAGATTTCACTCATGAGTCCAGACTGGCCCTCAAAAGAACTATTCCACTATCAGAAAAGAGATTCTTGAAATCATCCTTGTTATTTCAAGATAGTTTGATAAACAAAAAAATATTTTTAAAACTGATTGTAAAGCCTCAAAAGACGTAAACCCTTGTTTCAAATCAAATTTTCGCAAGATGGCAAGATAATCTATCTTGTTTGATTTTCAAATTCTATATATACAAGGTTCATCAAACTTTCTTGCAGATTTCCTTACTAGAGAGTTTCTACATAATAAAGTGAGTGAAAATGAGTTCTTCAGAGAAGAAAAACAAGAAAAAAGTTCAAATTCCACTCAATACCATTGATATTTACATTCAAAAAGCTCATAGAAAATCAAAAGAAGAATCATCTAGTTCTCAAAATACCATTCTTGAGTCAAAAACCCCCTAAAACAACCCCTGAAAACAAACCCTCAAATTACAGAAAATCTCTTCAAATAGGATCCGGTAAACTTCCAGATGTTAATCCTCCAAAGGCCTTTGCCTACTTTACAAAATCAATTCATTTGCCCTTTTTGAGATGGAAACATCTTGGGCTCAAAGATATTCTTCCCTTGAAGAAAATCTTCAAGATTTCTTTCCACCAAATTTTCATTTTCTCCCAACCAATATCAAAAAATGCCGTGAATATTATGAAGCTATCCTTGTCAAAACTGGATCAGCCATTATTACTTATACTCTAAATAATAGAAATTCAAAATACATCGATTTTTCAAAACTTTCTTGTAAAATCCCGAAATTTTTTCATAAAATAGAATTATTTATTTTACATACTATATTGTTAGTATTTTGGAAAGTTAGGGACTAACTTGTATATATCGAAATTCATTTTTATAAGAGTCAAATATTTGGATATTGATGGAGCAATGATAAGTATATGTATATTGGACTTGTTGGATATATCGCGATTAATTATGCATGTTAGGTTCGAGAAAAGTTATTTTGAATAAGTGAGACCCAAGTTATCGAGGTCGAAAGATTTTGCCCTAAATTGTAATTTAGTTAAGTTATTTTAATGAATTGTGAATTTAAATGGGAAGGCACGTGTATGATAGGTGTTTGTTTTTTTTTTTTTTAGTTGTGGTTAGTTTGACATGTGGGAATCCTAAATTGATAAGACTTAGTTAAAATTTTGTTTCAAATACTCTTATCCAATTACCCTATCCCACTCCCACACGTTTCCCACTATGCACCAACTCTTTAGAGTTTAGGTTATTATTGCCTAGATACATATAGATGTATGACTTAACAGTGGGTACACAAGCAAAATATACATTTATGCATGGCACACAAGCAGAGGCAGGAAAATAGTTTGGAACGTGAATTTGGGGTTATTTATCTTTCAAGAATGTATTTAATTTAGCAAGGTATGATTATGAGGTGCAAGTGGTTTGTCCCGTTTAATTTTATTTTCTCATGTTGATAAATATTAAGCTAATGAAAGCTACGATATGAATATGTTATGTTATGATATGTAATGGTCATCCGGTACCAAAGATATGATATATTTGAGCTCTTACCGGCTTCTAAAGATATGATATGATATTTTTGACACATGGTTTAATATTTTTATTTGGGATTGCATCATTAATTTGTGTCATATTGAGTATTTACATACACTCACCCATTTCTCCCTACTATTCACAGGTCAGAATGGGTCACTGGTTGGTGGGCGATGAGGTGCAATCGTGGTGCCAGGATTTATGTAACTCAATAAAATTAATCCGGTGTAACAAGACATTTTTTTATTTAATTTCAACAGTTTCTTAGTTTTACCTCGTAAGGATCTTTATTCACAAATTTAAGACATGTTTTATCGAGTTATAAATTTAAAATTTTGTTATGCATTATTTTAGTATTTATTTGGTTATGAGTTTTTATCCATTAAAGTGTGTCTGTTAATTTCATATATTTACACTGTTAAAGTTAATAGTTTTGGTAGCGATTTGAAAATTAAATATTTGGATCGTTATAGTTTGGTATCAGAGCTTTAGGTTTAATTTTCTGTAAACTCATATGTAATTTTTTTTCATAACTTTAGTTTTGAAAAAAAAGTGAACAGTGACAGCCATGTCACTGTTATGTGAACAAGAGGAAAAATTTTAAAAAAAAATGGAAAAGGTTAGTCAATTTTGAGATGTATTTTTAATGATTAAAATAATTGTTATATTTATTTAAAATATAAATTAAGCATGTGTTTTTTTAGTGAAAGGAGGGCGGCACCTCCGAGATTTTATTAATATGTCATCACTTGTAGCGGAGGAATACCGTAGTTACAATCAAAATCAAGCAAAGCAATAAATGCGGAAGTACTATTATCTTTCCAGCAGAAGTAAAGAAAAGCAATAAAAATGAAGTACTACTTCCCTTACAACAAAAGAAAAGTAAAGCAATAAACAATGAAGTACTACTTCCCTTACAAGAAGTGAAAATGTAAACAAAAATAAAAGTAAAGGCAAGATACAAGAGTGAATTGCCCAAATAGTCACTGAACTTTATGTCATGCTTCCAAGGGGTCACTGAACTTTAAAAATCACACAACTAGTCACTAAACTTTGCCAATCGTAATATCAATAGTCACTCAGCTCACAGTCATTAACTAATTGGACGGAATGCTGACATGTCCAATGACATGGCATGCCACTCAGATGCAAATGCCAAATGGACGAATTTGTTACACAGTTGGCATTTTGAATAAAGAAAAAAGAAATCGAAATGAAGCCGGTGACAGTTCTATAAGCACATCCAAAATGTTTTCTTTTGTTTGATGAAAAGTAGCAATTGAATCCTTATCCACGATCGTTTTCTCATGAATTTCATGCTGGTTGGTCCAATTTGTAGGTTGAAGCTGTGGAGAAGCATAATTGAAATGATCGATTTCTTATGTGAATTTCAGGTGAAGATGCTTCTTGCATATGGGGGCGAAATTGGAGATGACCCATAGGTGCATTAGGCGCACTTTGACTAGGCGATTTTAGTGAAGGTGGTCCACAATCGTGAATCATCTCGCTGGCGCTGGAAATCGATTTTGGTGGTCCGAGTTCGCTATTGGCGAAATTGGCTGGGAATTTTTATTTTATGTAGTATTTGATGGTATGAAGACATCTGTAGGTGCATATTGAGGAGATTGATCGATCTGGAGGTTGTGTAGGGCATGGGTATCGCCGAAAGTGAAGATTCCAACCACTTTTTGTTGCGTGAGCAGCCTTTTTTGGCTTAAATTTTCTGCCAAATTGACTGGTGTTATTGCCGAAGCTTAGGTGGGTTGTGAAGAGAGAAGCGGGGGCTTCAAGATGGTATATTGGTTTGGCAGCCAAGGTGACCGGAGGATGGAGTTTTGGTGGTCTATAAGTGGTGGCGGAAGTGAAGATTTTGGCTACACAGCCTATTATGGCTTGAATTTTTGGCCAAATCGGTTGGTGTTATAGCCGGAGCTTTGGTGGGTTGCGAAGAGGGAAGTGAGGGCTTCAAGGTGGTATGTTAGTTTGGCGTCAATGTGGCCGGATGGTGGAGTTTTTGTGGTCCATAAGTGGTGGCTGTAAGGTGGTTTGGGGGTTGATTTTTGTTTTTTGATTTTTTGATTTTTAATTTTTTTTAAATGTGTTCAAATGCCAACTGTGTAAGAATTCCGTCCAATTCCTTAATGGTGTGAGTTGATTGACTACTGGTATTACGATTGGCAAAGTTCAGTGACTAGTTGCATGATTTTTAAAGTTCAGTGACCTCTTGAATGTATGGCCTAAAGTTTAGTGACTATTTGGACAATTCACTCCAAGATACAAATACTCAAGTCTGATGCTGCACAGGCCATATTTGTCAATCTAAACAAGTGCCCTAATGTGTCGTGGTAAGTCAGCTGGTCCATATAACTGGTATCTACGATGATGCCAACCCTCGGTAGCAAGTGCATCTGCAACTTGATTTCCCACTCTAAAGATGTGGGAAATTGTATATCTGTTAAATAAAATAATATCTTCAATCTGTCGGAGTATGCCCTGGATAGCCCATGGTCCGCCACCTCCGATAATGCAGTGGATGGCCACACTCGAGTCTGTCTGAATCCAAATATCTAAAAAGCCAATATCTCTAGCTAGTAGTATCCCATCACGAATAGCTCTAAGTTTCGCTTCTAAAACCAGACATTGTCCATATGATGCAGAGAAAGCCTTGATACAGTTTCCTGCATGATCCTCTGATGAAGCCTCCCCCACTCACAAACACATCCTTGACACAACTATCGGTGTTGATCTTGACAGATCCAACTAATGGTGTGCGCCACCAAACTATAATAGAGGGAGGAGATGAAGGTAGGGTTAAAGAAATACCAAAAAGTGGAGCAAGTTGCTTGTCGTTACGCCAATGTTGTGGCCGGAATAATCCACCAATATGAAGGAAAGGTATCATACGATATACTCTTCAGATGATACGTCTTGAACTCATGTGTATGGTCCTGTGCTTAGCATTATTTCTCTCAGTCCAAAGAAACCAGAAAATCATTAAAGGAATAATGATGCGAATGTGCCCGGTCCTTGCAAACTGTCCAGAATACCTCAATCTCAGAAATCTTTGTCGACACTCTCTCCTGCACTCATGGTAATCTGAAATAAAGCCCTAACATGTTGCCAAAGATAATATGAAATACTGCTACTGCACTCATGGTAATCTGAAATAAAGCCCTAAAATGTTGCCAAACATAATCTGAAATATTGCTACCAGTACAAGTATGAGTGATGGTCTCAATCTCTGAATAACACTGACATCGAGATGCCAACTGACTACCTATCATCCTCTGGATAATGACATCAACTGGTATTAAGTCATGTCATAATCTCTAATTGAAGAATGAAATAGTAGGAGGTATGATAGGGCTCCACAGTAGGCAAAATGAATCCTGCACTGGCCTGCTAGAGCGGATCAGCTGCCATACTGATTTAGTAATAAATCTACTATTCGATGTATCCCTCCACAAAATACGATCCGAGACATCAAGATATAGTGGAATGGCCGCAATCTGCTCTACCATAGCTGATGGAAGGGCATGTAGTAATCGCCGAAAATCCTATACAGTCTCCTAAAAAAAGTCCTGCACCCTCGCAGATGTGTGCAGTTTGTGTGGAAAAATGGATGCCAATGTAGAATCACACATCTAACAATCATGCTAAAAGAAGATATGTCCTATCCCAAGGTTCCACATAGTGTGTGTCTCGACTCGTGGTTCAAAACTCTCCAGTTCTTTCAAATATGAGAGGCTGAATAAGGAACTACAGTAAGTGATGGATGTGTCCCTCTACAATATTTGGCTACAGAGAACTCTGAGACCTGAACAACCACTATAACTTTGATGAAAATGTGTCTACCATATCCTATAATTATCTATAGCCCAAACCTCCATTGTCAGTATAGATGATGCACATGATCCTTAGAATCCCATAGGAATCATGCAAATATACTCTCCAGCCTTTTCAGAATGACTTTAGGAGGTCGCATAATCTGGAAGAGATACAGTGGTACAGAGGAAAGAACAGACCTCAGTAGAGTAATTCTACCACCAGGAGAAAAAAGGTGTGAGCCCATCCAAAAGTCCTACTCATCACCTTCATAATGAGATCATCATACAGAAAGCTCCTCTTAGCCCCTATAAATAAAAGGACTCCCAGATATGTGAACAACTGTCTCTAATGTGAAAATCCAGTCAAAATCACCAACCTCCATATCTGAATATCATATGCCCACCTAGCCAATATAAGATCACTCTTATCTCTATTCACCAATTGGCCAGAGACCCCTTCATAGTGCTTCAAACAATCGATGACCCTTCTGATACAAAAGCAAGATGAGAGACAAGAATACTACTTCCATGTCGATACTGCATACTAGAATATGTCTGAAACCTCTAAGCAATCGAGAAAGGTAATTCATCGTAATAATAAATAAGGATGGAGAGATAGGATCTCCCTGTCTGAGCCTCGCAATGAAGAAAAGAAACCACATGGCCGCCCATTCAGAAGCACTGAGAATTATCACTCTGATATACAACGTTTGATCCAATCAATCCACAACTAGTCAAAACCAAACTCCTCCAGTATAGAATAAATGAATCCACAATCCATACGATCATATACTTTAGCTATGTCAAGCTTCAGCATAACATTCCCTCCACGTATTTTATTATCCAACGTGTGTAGAAGCTCCTAGGTCAACAAAACATTGTCCCCAATAAGTCGACCGAAGATAAATCCACTTTGTTGAGGGAAAATAGTACAAGGTATAAATGACCTCAATCTGTTGGTCAATAGATTTGTAATAAGCTTATTGAACACCGTACACAGATTGATAGGTCGGCAATTCGTCCATCTGCAAGCATTCTCCCTCTTCAGAAGCAAAATAATAGACGTAGTAGCAAATCCTCTCGGCAAATGACCACCCTTAAAGAAATCAATGACTGCACTGTATACATCATGTATAATATCCCAACAGTATTGGTAGAACAATGATGAAAATCCTTCAGAGCCTGCAGCACTATTAGTATCAATACTGAAAACAACCTCATGCACCTCATTAATCGAAGGAAAACGATTCAGTGCCATATTGTCTGCCTCTATTAGTATCATAGGTATGATATCTAGACGAATATACTCTAGAGGCTGTGAAGGAGTGAATAATAATTTCTGAAAAAAAGAGATTGTCGAGCTCTGAATATCTGCTGGAATAGTAAGAACTTTCCATGTCGGAGTCGTGATGGTCCTGATACGAGATTTGATTTGTCGTCCTTGTACCAGCGAATGAAAATATCTCGTGTTGTGATCTCCCTCACATACCCAACGAGAGTCGACCTTTTGCTTCCAAAAACCCTCCTCAATAGCTAAGGTCTAATTCAAATCAGCATGTGCTTGATGTAGTAAATCACGGTGCTCCAGTGTAGGATCAATCTCTGCCTGGTCAACCCTCTCCTCAGCGTCTCTAACTCTATGGAACACATCACCAAATACTCGTCGATTCCACCACCTTATTCCATATTTCAGCTTAAAGAACTTCTCCTAGAGGATGGCCATTCCTGTAAGATGAGTAGGGAGTGACCACTTTTGAGAAACGAAGGCCAAAAAGTCATGATGTTTGGTCCAAACATTGAGGAATCTAAATGTTCTAGGACCTAAATCATCATCAAAAATCCACTGTAAGAGTAGAAGGGAGTGATCAAATAAAGTACGATTCAGATAAGTCATAGTAAACCGTTTACAAAAGTCTGTAGCTAAAGAGTTAATCAGAACTCTATCCAATCTTTTACTGACCCTACCATTCGTCTTGGTAAACTAAGACCCAGAAAAGCTAGCGTCCTCTAAGCCACAGTCTAACATCATATCAGAAAAATTAGTAAAACCACGATCTTGACGACTATGACCAGGACGCTCACCATCATGAGTGATGACGTTAAAGTCACCCCCAACAAGCCAAGGATCATCCATAGAGAGAAAAATGTGGTGAAGCCCCGTCCACAAGTCCCTCTAAACATAGATCCAACAAGTTGCATAAACAGAAGTCAAGTAAATAGGTCGTGCTAGTCTGGGATCCACAACTCTGACATATAGTAATTAGATATGATCATCAATAACAGTAACGGTAGTACCTACATTCCAGAATACCCAAATCTTATTTGACTCATTCTGAACCCCAGTATCGAAATGCAGATAACAACGAACAAAATCAAACCTCCTCTCCAAAACCATAGGCTTCAGAATAACCAAACTATAAACCTAAAGAAGTCGAATAAGTTTTCTCATACACCTACGAGTAGCTACACTAGCTACACTTTTCACATTCCAGATGATGGTACTCATCTGGATGTACGTGAAGAGGTATCTTGTGATCGACTCCTGGTCATCATCCTGGCTAGTGACTTGTCAGGAACTTTCGAATGTCTCTTCCAACTTACTGGATCCTACCAGCCAGACCTATCATGTCATCCGAAAAAGATCTACGAAAAGGACCCTGCTGGTAAGCTTCAACCTGAGGGAAACCCTCTGAATCCGACTGCTCTATAGAAAGAGGAGCCTCCAAATTCTGCTGACACTGGCAATAGGCACATCCGTACTACTGAAGCCCTGCGACCTCTCGAGCATCTCCATTAAAAGAGGGTCTAAGTACGTAGAAGCAATTATCATAGAAGTACAGCTGATGGGGACCAAAGCCTGAATACCTGAATGATCAATTGGTGAAACAACAAGTGGACTCTGAGGAACAACCATGTGAGAAGCAACAGTAGGATGATCTAGTGGCAAAGAAGTAGTAGTCTGAGTAGCAGTAGTGCTGATGATAGGTGGATGAAGAGAATAAGTAGGAGCCATGTGTGTAACAAATGCCTACGATGAGCCAGCTGTAGTGGTAGGGCCACTGGGGGCTATAGAATGAATAGTCTGAGGGATGGACTGGGGGGTTTTATTTGATGTACTATCATGTCTCCTCTGATTTTTTCTTAATTTGTATCCATCTTTGGCGAGGCACGTTCACAACCTCCTTACCCTTACCTTTATCCTTGGTTGAAATTGGATTAGGCTTGTGATTCAGGTTAACAATACATGGGGCCATAAAAGATGGAGCAAAGTGGGGGGCCACTAGAGCACTTCTCATCTAGATGACCAAAGTGTCTCCAGTGAAAGCAAAAAATCGACACCTTATCATAGACAACTAGCTACCAATATCCACCCATCTTCTTCCTTTCTATCCAAATTCTATCAGGGAGTTTACACTCCAAGTCAACCTAAATACAAACCCTCGCCTCACTGGGTCGTCAAAGGTTTAGGCTTCGTCAATAAGAAACGGAAGCACAATGGCTTTAGATATAGCAAATAGTACGCTCTTAGCTCGAAAATGAATAAGAAGCAATGGAAATAAGACCCAAACAGGAGCAATAGGAGTCTCATACTGTGGACTAAAACTAGGAGTCCATTTAAAGATACGAATAGGACAACCATCAATATACTAAGTGGGTTTGAGGAATAATCATGAATAATCATCCTCGTGCGCTATATGAATAATAACGTGTTCATCATCGATAAGTCCAATCTCATAATCACCAATAAAACCAAAGCACGAAGGACGTGCGCAAATGATTTTCGTTGACTCCTTTCGGCCTGTGTAAAAACGGATCTACAACTGAGTGTTGTGGTATAAGATCGAGAAGCATGAGTAACCCTCGCAACTTGATAAGTGTAGTTTTTATACTTATTCGCGGCGCTAAATCATGATATTTTATCGTCTTTTTTAATTAAATACTACCTAATTTATGTTAAATTGTATTTTATAGGTAAGATTTTATGTTTAGTGAAGAATTGAAGAAAATAATGCAAAATAGCAGAAAATGGCAAAAATCCAATGTACGAGGACTAAATTGGCATGGGCTGCACAAATAAATTTAGTTTAATGATTAACTTCTATTACATGAAAGGTTTTGGGCTTGGAAAGAAGAATGAATTTAATTTGGTATTGGAACCTTAATGGGAAAATTACACAAAATATGGTTTTTCAAGATTCAATTTCAATTTTGAGATATTAGGATTCATTTTTCCAAAATCAGGTAATTCATTTTAAATATTAAATATTAATTATTCAATTTTCCTTTAACCCCTATCAATTTACAATTCATCCAAAACTGTATCTTCTCCTCCCCTCTCCTCATCCACTGCCACGACCATCGAGCTCCCTTCTCCACCCCTCTCCTCATCCGTTGTGAAGACGTGGCAACCACCACCACCCGCAAGGCGCCACTACCGAGCGGCGGCGATTTGAACTTCGCTGGGTGAAGCGACGGGCTCCGCCTCTTCTTCGATTCTTATTCC
>CAIGRF010277342.1:45840-62153 GCA_903798235.1 Fraxinus ornus
AGGGAGATGGAGGTTGGAGGCGGTAGAGAGAGAGAGAGGGGGTTGAGAGAAATTGATTTAGGGTTTAGATAAATTTGAAATTTTATATGTTAAATAAAATACCTGATTTTTGATTAATTAAACTTTTAACCTGATTTTTGAATTAGAAAGTTTAAAAACCTGCCTCCATGTAATTTCCTCAAGCCCTAATCAGGGGCGGAGCCCAATAAGCTGTGCCCCCACCCCGACTAATGGGCTAAATTTTTTTTTTTTTTTTTGCTACGCAACCCAATCCAAATAAATAAAGAAAATATAGGTCTTTCGTCTTCACTCTTTACTTCACTCGTCCGTCTCTCTCAAACTCTAACCGGCGTCACCGCTGCCTCTGTTCTCCTCCACTTCAGGCGGCGTTGTGGGCAGAAAATTCAGGTAACAGGTATAAAATGGAAGAAAGGGGCTGTCTGAGTTTCATGCCTTTGCTGCTTCTTTATTAATCATACTGATTTGCTACTTTTGCACTTTTAGCATTAAATAATTTGGTATTGTGTAAGTTTTAGTGGGTCGGGACTGTCGGGTTAATTTCGCTGTTTATTGGTTTAAGAGATTCTGGATTATTTGAAGGAAATATCTTTTTCATATTTAGTAGTAACTGATAGTATCATGCCCACTTCTATGAAAGTGTTAATTGTATTGTATGATTCCTTCTATTAGTTCATTTGTATTCATTAATAAGATTCTAATTTTTGTCGAATTCTTCTTCTGCAATTACATAGGTTGATTTTTAGTGCACATACATCATACATGGTTTATTTCAATTTTAGAAACATAATGATGCTTCAAGGTTACCCGATAGGGTGATGTTTCCATTTTGTCACATCTATTCTGAACTTATGGTCTTTTTTTGGTATTATTATGATTATTTTCCTGATTTCTATTCCTTTGTCTCGACTCAATTTATTATCTGATAAGCTTAGATAATGTGATTCACATCACCAGTTCCTAGGTTAAGAATTGCAAAATAGGAATTTTCTCTTTAAAAATCGTTTTTGATTCCTTTTAACGCTCGTGATGATATTGTTTCATTTTTTCCCTTTCAATTGCAGAAACGAAATTTGAGGACTAATATTCAAATCGTCATATTTCCATGAGATACTAAACCACTTAGTTTCAGTGATAATGCAGGGAAACGTGTTGGGGAATTGTGTTGCTTCCGCTGAACTTTGAGAGTTTTCTTCTTCCTATAGCCTCCTCCTCCAAAACTTGATTAAAATGTCAGGTAAGTAAATTGATTTGTAACATCAGCCTGTGCTGTGTAGCTTGTGTTCTGTGTTCGTTCAAGTGTTGGGAGTCCAATTGTGTAGATTGAAGTTTTCAGCCTGTCTCTGTCATCTGTGTTTTTGAGATTATTGCTAATTTGCTTGGTGAAGTAGTAGGACTGTAGGAATTACTAATTAGGATTGTTCTTGGCTGTGTTACCTGTGTAGCCTGTGTTCTGTGTTCGTTCGTTCAAGTGCTGGGAGTCCAATTGTGTAGATTGAAGTTTTCAGTCTGTCTCTGTCATCTGTGTTTTTGAGATTATTGCTAATTTTCTTAACTGGTTAATCCAGATTACAGTGCTCTAAACTTCTGATTTCTTTAATTAGGTTTTTGTTAGTTTTATCATCAATTTCTGTGAGTTGTTATAGAATTGCACCTGTGAATTACATTAAGTCGTAATCGGAATAAGATAAATTGTGCCCACCCTGAGTTAGTTTCCTGGCTCCGCCCCTGCTCCCCTACGCCAAAATTCCCAAGCAGACTGCTAACAACGCAATTGAACTCGCAGAGTGAAAGTGACGGTGGAGAATATGGTAGTAGCAGAAGAACCAGTGGAAATCGACGTACCATTGAACCGAAAAAGTAACTCAAAGAAGCAAAAAGCTCGAGCCCGATCCGCTGAAGTAGCCCGTAATACAGAGCCCGCTCAATTTTCCGGCCCGACGGAACAAATCACTTCTTGTACTACTTCACCAGGAATCATAACTTCAATTTTCGATTACTCAGTTGAAAATCACTTCAAAGCCGTAGATACAATATCCAGACTCTGTGGAGAGCCAGAAATAATTGGTTCTAATCAAACCGAAATCCAACGATTCTCCAATGCTATTACATTCTTAAGGTAATACTAATTATTTTCATTGTAAATTTGATATTTTTGGTTAATTGGAATGTAATCGTTGAGCCTATGTTGATTTAAGTAGTAAGATTTGGATTATGATATGATTGTAGAGAATGGAGGCATTTTTCTTACCCGCCAAGGGCCATAAGGTTTGCTTGTCAAAAAGAGAGTAATAGTTCCAAGGGAAAAGATGTAATAGGTGGGATTACCTTGCCTCAGTTTTCTGCTGCTACCGTTCCCAAGGCACGTTACATAATAACTTTGCAAAGATGAAAGGAGGGAAAATTTTTGGAGTGAAATAAATAATGTCTAACTGATTTTTTTGAAATGCAGGAGGCACAGAATGGGGGAATGGTTTCAGGTTCTGAATCTAGGTAGGTTGAGGAATTGGATTGAGATGTGCTATTAAAACATATGTTGAATTTTTATCTATTTATTTTGTACTCACTGAAGCTTGCTGCAGCAAAGACTTTGTAATGTATGCTGGAGGCAATGTCTGGGCAGTAGACTGGTGCCCTAGAGTTGACCGCAGTTCTCTCAATCACATTAAATCTGAGGTATTTCAGTTAGTATTACTTTTTTCTGTGACATTTTATACGTATTTTTACTTTGTTAACCTTGAGAGGGTTCCCTTACTTAGAAGTGTAATTAGAACGATTAACAAGCACAAGAATGTGTACTAGAATAGTTTGAGATGTTTTGATATGATAGCAAATTGTTGAATCAATGAATATCCTGCCATACAGAGAAACCTTAAAGAACTGAATTTTACTATAGCAAAAAAAAAAAAAAAAAAGGGCAAATGGAACTCATTTGTCTATAGTTTTGATTGACATTTTATAACAACATGCAGAAACAAGGGGTTTCTAATACTCCTTATCTTAGATAGCCTCCATTAGTTCATACATCTTGGAGTATTAGTTTGTTATGAAAATTTTCCCATTATTGTTTAACTAGTAGTTGCTGCATGGAAGCTAAAACATTTCTAATTTTTAGAACATTTAATGAATATATTTTAGGGGATTATATGCATATATCTGTTGGACCTTCTAATTGCTTAATTTGTTTTAGATGAGACACATTTATTTATATAAATTTAGGCATCAACATGTCCCTCGCATGCAAACTGGATTCATTTATTTTAGCACAGGCCGGAGACATGCACACTTTCATAAATGGGTATCGGCAAAACTTGAATCCCGATCTCTGTGTGTTTTGATACCAAGTTGAACTATTTCATCTAAAAGCTTATATTTATCCAAATTTAGTCTTCAGCAGCATCACCTCTTAGTCTTTAAGAGTTCTTCTTTCAACTGAAAAGCACTTACTACACAGGATGGTCTTATAGGTAACTAAATTTTGGTTTTGGCTTTCTGGTGAAGTTTCTTCTAGTTTGGAAGTTAAGAGGCAGCATCTATTTTCCAAGGCAGCTCTACATTCACATAATTCATTTCCATATTAATTGATTTATCTTTAGGATTTTCCAAAACAATGTCTATTTTCTCGATGTATTTCCTTTTAATGAAATTACGTACTATGCCACTTTGGACCTTTTGATCTCCTTGTTAACTTTAAAATGCTAGAAGAAACACAAATATTTTTGTGACCTTGCCGCCTTAATCATTACTTCTTTTCCAACTCTTACCTGAATTATTTTAGGGTTGAATGGTTATTCATTTTTTCAGTTACAACCTATGACATCGTGGAAAATTGAGTAAGTTTGCTTTTTACATGTTTGTAATACATTAACCTTGTTTTTTATTATCCATAATTGATGTTACAGTTCCTCGCTGTTGCTGCTCATCCACCTGAATCTTCATATCACAAGATCGGTGTCCCTTTAACTGGCAGGGGTGTCATCCAGATATGGTGTTTGCTCAATATCTGTTCAGAAGAAGATGTACCTTCTCAAGTGAATAAAAAGCGAAAATTGGGTACCAAGAAAAAGGAGACTGTTAAGGCCAACGAATCAATAAAACTGCAAAGGCCAAGAGGGAGACCAAGAAAGAAACCTATAAATGAAAATGTGGAGAAGATGGACTCAGATAGCCATTATGTGCAATCTCTTGCAATTGAATACCCTGAAGATTCATCTGGATTACATCACGTACAGAGGACTTCTGCAAGTACAAATGAACAAGTTGTCAGTCAAGACTCTAGGACGGAACTTGATGATTCCGTAAATGCAGATGCATTTTTGATGGCTTCTCAGGTGAATAAAGAAAAGGAAACAGTTCAGTCCAATAAATCAACAAGACCGCAGAGGCCAAGAGGGAGACCACGAAAGAAACCTTTAAATGAACCTGTGGAGAAGATTGATTCAGAGAGCCAATACGTGCAACCTCTTGCGATTGAATACCCTGAAGATTCATCCATATTACATTCTGTAGAGAGGGCTTCTGCAAATCCAAATGAACAAGTTGTCAGAGAAGACTCTAGAACAAAACTTGATGATTCAGTAAATGAAGATGCATTATTGATGGCTTCTCAGTTGAATAAAGAAAAAGAAACACTTAGGGCCAACGATTCAACAAAACCTCAAAGCCTAAGAGGGAGACGACGAAAGAAACCTGTAAATGTACCTGTGGAGAAGATTGATTCAGATAGCCAATATGTGCAACCTCTTGCAATTGAGTACCCTGAAGATCCATCTAGATTACATTCTGTAGAGATGGATTCTGCAAATACGAATGAGCAAATTGTCAATGGAGACTCTAGAACAAAATTTGTTGATTCAGTAAATGCAGATGCATTATTGTTGGCTTCTCAGGTGAATAAAAAGCCAAAATTGGGTATCAATAAAAAGGAAACAGTCAAGACCAACGAATCAACAAAATTGCAAAGGCAAAGAGGAAGATCAAGAAAGGAATCTACAAATGAACCTGTGGAGAATATTGAACTTGATGATTCAGTAAATGCAGATGCATTATTATTGGCAGCTTCAAAAGGAACAGACAGCAGAAAGAAAAGAGTTCAGGTTCACAGTAATGTTTCGCATTTCCATGAACAAGATGAACATGTAGCATCTTCCCTTTCAGATCTCCAAGGATCTGTGAGCTGCAGTCTTGATTCCCTGAGGCCCCGCAAGAATATCGCCTATATCAATCCGTGTGATACCAATACTTCTAGCTGGTATATGCCCAACGATGTTGCATTGCCTAGAATGATGTTATGTTTAGCTCATAATGGAAAAGTTGCATGGGATGTGAAGTGGCGACCATTTAGTGCTCGTGACTCTGAATCCATGCACAGAATGGGCTATCTTGCTGTCTTGCTTGGAAATGGAGCACTAGAAGTGTATGCTCTCTAATTTAGTTTTATTCCTTTCTTTGGGTACACTTCTTTCAGTTTTAAAATGCGAATCTTGATTTTTTTTTTTTCTAATTTTAGATATTTTCCTTTTATTAGTTTCTTGCACCTTTATACTCTAAAGGAAGTAATAAGATGTGGCAACTGTGACATAAAATAGTGACAGTGACATTCATGAGTCTCGGTTTCTTGTTGAAATCAATCTTGCAAAGATTATTCTGCTTGTAGATTAAATGTAGTTCATCTCCTACTCAACTTCAGATGGTTGGAGCTTATTTTTGAATTATAGGCATGCTTCATGTTATTTTTGTTGGTTTGAATTTGGGCTCTAGTTCATGCTAGACATGTGTCAATGGTGTATATTCATAAGTTATCTTTATCAGCAATCAACAAATGCCACTTGACACTGCTAAACTTGCATATGATTATTATATTCGAGGGCACTTTCTATTTTTTTTTTAGTTTGTGATCAATATGCATATAATGCTTATTCGGGTAATAGATCTTATGCTAGTACATATTCCAAATTGTTTCCGAAGTTGTTTTGCCATGGTTTAACTTCAAATGTATAATGTAAGCAGTACTTCCAGATTTATGTTCTACATTAAATTTTATTTCCCTCCTTTTGTTGTTACGCTTGTGGTATGGCTTTGCATCCCCCTCATTGTTCTACTTTATTCGACTATCATTCTACAAAAGGATATTGTCAAACCTCCCATAATCCTTGTGCGATTCTGACTAGAATAGGATCTTTGTTGCTTTATGGTTATAATTGATATGATATTTGTGACCACAATCTCATCGCCTGGGGAAGGAAAATAGGACTGATTTATAAGTGAAAGGATGGCTCCCAATTGGTATGACGCCTTTTGGTTGAAAGTCCAAGAGCAAAACTGTGTAGGCCAGGCCAAAGTAGATAATATCATACCAAGTGGACTGGGATGTTACAATTATGCTAGTGTTAATTCTTTTGTATCTATTAATCGGGCATTATCCTCAATCCACTGCTTTTTATGTTTCATGTTGCTTTCTTACCGTCCTTTTACCAAAGGCATTTCTTTCTAATATCCTACTTACCTAATGCAGGTGGGAGGTTCCTTTTCCTCGCACAATTGAACTTATATATCCTGCTTGTCAAAAAGAGGGTACTGATCCTCGCTTCATCAAACTGGCACCAGTATTCAGATGTTCAATGCTGAAGTGTGGTGATAGGCAAAGGTAGTGTAGCTGTTAATATGTATTTTTTATTATCTATGCTTTACTTAAACATGTTGCCATGGAGAAAATTTATGTACTCTATTGGTTTGATCAAATAAATTCCAAAGTTTCTGCAGAGACCTAATTCTTTAAAGAAATTTGGTGATTATATTGAACCAACTATAGCCTATTTTCATATTTTGTCTTTGTTGCTAGGTCTACTTTTTTTATTGTGTATGGTAGGTGGATGATTTCTGTTTCATTTATCCTTTAGCATGTGCCAGATGGGGGTAATGAAGGATTGGCTCTAGGCTTGTGATCGTTAGCTCAGATACTTTAAATAATCCCATAACTTGTAAATTTGTTCTTCAGTAAGAACCATGCATGTGGTAAATATATTTAGCTGGTGAGAAATCCATTATCATGTTTATATACTTACCCAATTTTTAAGATATGTAGTTGTGTAATTGATTACTCCACCACACATTGATTTTGACAGTGTATACTTGATTCGTGTTAACGAAGGTTTACCTTAAATTTGTTTCGCCTTGAATTCAGATGTACATCTGTACCATATTTGCATTATTTACCTTGGTTTATGAATTTATGGTTCCATAGTTTTTGTAATTAGATAATATTCTAGGATGTTAAATATCGATATTTTGAAGATTAGATACTTTTAAATGCACGCCCGCGTCTTCACAATCTTGTGATGTGATTCTCATTTGATGTCTAACTCATATACTGCGAATCTTTTCTTCACAGTATTCCTTTAACTGTGGAGTGGTCTACATCCTCTCTGCATGATATGATTCTGGCTGGATGTCATGATGGAGTGGTATTCTTTATACTGTCTTTGTTATTCTTTTAAATTGAACGCAATAGGTCATAATTAATGTTTCATATTAATGAGGAAAAAGGTACATCGCTTGCCTTTGTCCTCTTAGAGTTCCACTTGTTTAAAAACAATCTGTTAGTTTCCTGCTGCAAAAGATTATATTTGCACTGAGCTGTTTAGCCCGGATCTAAATTACCCTTGTCCAGTGATTCTTTATCTATCATTAAGATTTCTATCTTTCCGTAAATTCAGGTTGCCTTGTGGAAATTTTCAACAACTGGATCATCAACAGGTATTGACAAATTGGAAACTTTTTCTTCTAAAATGTATTTGCTGATATCATGGTATGAAAAAACTGTCAAGAAACCCGCCTTGAGGCCCGCCTCACCGTGAGGCTCATGTAGTATGCCTCGAGGCGGTAGGTTTGAGGCTAAAAATATGAGGCTTACGCCTTTAAATCTGAGGCTTACGCCTCAAGGCGTGCGCCTCATTTAAAATTTAATTTTTCAATTGTATGAAAAGAAATCAGAAGGGGCATTTTTTAAAAAAGAAAATGGCCCATTTAAAAAGGCATTTTGGGCCCAAACAAAACAATAAAATGAGGTCACATTGCAATTGGTGGATGAGGAAGATGATTTTGTAGAAATTGAGAGTAGCGAATAGGAAGATAATGGGGAAATTAGATTTGATGATGATTCCATTAACGATGCTAGTAATATTGATGATAGTGTAGACCTATGTTGCTCGGGCTCTTCAAAAATGGAGAAGTACCCGTGTCGACACGACATGACACGGATACTGACACGGGATATGGGTCGGATACTTGGTCTTGCACTTGGACACGGCAGCAGAGAAGACGGTGGACGGCGGCAGGAGAAGAAGAAGAAACGCTAGAAGAAGCAGTCGCCACCGCCAGAATAAGAAGCGCTGTAGATGAAACTGAAACGTGCCAGAAGAAAGAAGAAGATGGAGGGTTGTTGTATTGGGCCAATTTTTTGTTTTACTTTTGGGTTGGGCTTTTAAGTAATATTTTTTTAAAAAAAAATTTAAACATCATGTTCATTATTTTTTAAATATGCTTTTAGTTCTAGATCATTTTAGTTTAAAAAAATATCATGACTAATGTTGTTACAAATTTTTTTAAAAAATGTTTGTGGTGAGGCTTACGCCTCAAAACGTTTTGAGGCTTATGCCTCGCCTCGTGATAAAAAAACGCTTCAGTACCCGTTTACGTTTTTTCAAACTATAGCTGATATATGAAAGCTGTTGTTTCCTTTAAAAATGGGTTCCATAACTTTTTGTTATTGAAGTTGCGATAAGTTCTTACTCTCAAGCTCTTCAATTTTTTTAATCTGCAGACACCAGGCCGCTGCTCTGCTTCAGCGCAGATACAGTTCCTATCAGGGCTCTTGCTTGGGCTCCAGTTCAAAGGTTAGTGATTCTTGATGAACATTTTCCCTTTTACTATTATTTAGATTAGCATCATTAAGTGAAAGAGATTCAGTCCTATTCATATTTTGTATGTACAATGGTCTGCAATGTAAGCTCAGGGAACTTTGTCCTGATAGGCTCCTGAGGAACTTAGATACTCTAGCCAAAATAAATCCTCGAGAAAATTGTAAGAAAAAGAAATCTCAACCTCCTGACATCAAACCAATGACTTGATTCTGTCAAATCTGCTGGTATTTTCCAACCAGACCTGTATAAATGTTGAAGAGTACTGCCCCAATAATTCATCCCCGTAGACAACCTACCTTGGATGAGGAGGGGATTTCACATTTTGAAATAGCTTTCAAAAATAGAGTGAAAATAGAGTGGAGAAATCTTGCCCTAGCCAAGATGTAGATGAAAAATCTAACCACTAGCTGCATTCGGTTGGCTTATACAGGCAGATTTGAAAGTCTCGTTTGTCCTTTATTATTTCTGTCGATCAAAGATAATCACGTTTTGTCGTTCTCTCAAAGTTATTGTGTCAAAAAATGTCGAACATGATGCTAACGAGTTACAAAAATTCCTTCTCTATATATCTTACCGAGTCCAGATGCCTTTTCCTTTTTGTATGAGCTAATTTCATTGTAAAGTACGTCCAAATTTGCAGTGATTCTGAGGTCGTGAATGTTATTGTCACTGCTGGTCATAAAGGCTTAAAATTTTGGGACATACGGTACGTATGTTCTTTGCACATCCTATGTTTTGAGTTACTTCAGTCTCCTCTCTTCTTCTCTAGTGTTTATTCTGCAATTTTATTTTTCTGGAGGAAGTTTGTTCTGCATTTTGACTACAAATTGTTTGGAATGAAATCGCATACAACCTGAGATATTAAAATTTAGGAACTCTTAGCAAAATATATTGATGTGTTTCTAACATGCAAGTTTTGTCGAATAGCTGGTCAACAATATATGAGCTCAAATAATCTTGCATTTACTTGCACTAAAAAGTGGCAATTTAACCAAAATTATGAAATTAAGGTCATAAGACACCATACAACAACAGCTAACAAACCTAGACTTGCAATAATTTGGGCCAGCTGTATAAATCCTTCTTTGCCATTTCGCTAAGTTCATTTCTAGATCTGCTATAATAGCTAATCAACTATATTCTTAGCAATTATAACAGGCATTGTGAATTTTGGTCGATGACTCCCTCTTCTTATATGCTCTGCACAATCATGTTACTTCTATGAATGGAAGTCAATTTGGGTCAATGTGATCCATGACCTGACCACCTACATCGTCCTTCCGTTAATTTATTCTTAATCCACCTCTCTTTTGGCGTAAATTCTCATTTCTTTCGACTACGCATACATCTTAACATTTTCATTTCCGCAACATTCATACAATGAATGTAGCCTAAATGGAACATTCTTAAGACAGAAATCCAGTAGAACTTTTCCATTTCATCCATCCCTGTCCAATCTATCATTACATCACCTTCATATCTGTTGTTCTTTGTTAATAATCGAACCTAGATACATGAAAAATTACTTTTTGCAACACGTGATTCGCTATAGACTATCATAACTCAATTGTTATCCTTAATCCTACCACTACTGAATGAGCTTTGTATGTATTCTGTTTTGGTTCTATATGACTCAAAACACCTAAAGTTCTAAGTTACAGTTTAACTCCTCTTTTATATCATCGGTGATAACAATAAGGGACCTAATATTCAATGTCCTGTAAGCTCATCCATAAGTAGTGCAAAAAGGTAAGGGCTTAGGGCAGGAATTGATGCAATTTTATAGTTAGAGAAATCTCTATTAATTACCACTACAACTGACACTTGTAACTGCTTCATCGAACATATTCTTAATTATAGGCCTAATCTCTACTATCAAGAGCAATAATAACACGAATTAGAGAAATGAAGGCAACACTCTCAATGAGAGTTACGCCCACTTGTCTAGCAAGATTTCACAATTAAAAGAGGGTTACAATTTCAGTCTCTCAGGACCCACGCCTCTCTATTTTTCTCTATACTATAGAAAGGGCATGCTTTAGTACCCTTTATATAGGGAGAAACATTGGATTGATATGCTAGGTTCCAGACTTTCAGCATTAATAATGTTGATGATATATCTAATAGAATTTCTCTCTCTCTGGCACTCACCATAGCACTTCCCTAGGCACCCTATCACACACTTTTATAGATCAATGAAAATCATTTGAATGTCCGTTTATTTCTCTATATATCTCCATCAATCTCCTAAGCGAGTAAATGGATCCATACTATATATTCCCGGCATGAAATCAAATTTATTTTTTCGAAACCTTTGAATTACACTGTAATTTTTGTTAAATCACCCTCTCCCTTACTTTTTAGAGTATAGTCATGAGCTTAATACCTCTATAATTTGTACAATTTTGAATATCTCCTCTATTCATAGGCACCGTAATGCTGTTTCTCCATAGATCAGTCATGAGAGACCATATATGATGTCAAATAGTCTTTTATGTTCTAATTCATTGTTATGGGATCCACAAACTCATATGTTCATATTGATTTGAAGTCTCAACGTATTTAATAATTAGTTCTCTAACACTCTACTTGCCCACCTTACAACAGCAAACATCAAATATTGATTTTTCAGATTAGGAAGATTGAATTAGATACTGATGAGACAATAGGATCGAAATTTTATTATAATATTTCATCTATGATGCACCGACACGGACACGTGTGTCCGACACGATACGTGTCGGAATGTCGACACGCGATTTTTAAAAAAAAGTACAGACACGACACGTGATCGACACGTTGATTAAATTCTTAAAAATTCTTCATTTATATAGTATAAATTTAGTTTTATACTTGTTATTAATTTTTCTTGTTGAAATCTTTTAAACATGAGTCCCTATTTATTACTTGATAATAATTTTGAATTAAAACAATATATAATATTTTTAATATAAAAAGAAAAATTATTACGGTAGAGTGTTTGAGAAGTGTCGGTATCGACTCTGTCCGACGCATGTCGGACACGGACACGCTACCCTAATTGAAGTGTCCGTGCTACAGAGTATTTCATAGATATTATTAAGTGGATCTTGGTGATCCGTCAAACTCTATTGAGGATACGAATGTTAGATATACTAGAAAAATCTTGGTCTCCCCAACTGAGGCAATGAAGAGGATGGAAATTACGGAAATGTTTAGATGAGGTAGGTGTTTTATGGTTGATAAAATAATCAATAAAAAATTAGAGAGCATAAAATACATGAAGAGAGAAAAAGTGTTATGGTAACTTTATGCAAAAATAAAGGAGATGTTAAAATGTACTAACTATAGAAAATTAGAAATCGTACATATGAGATATGGGAGTGTGTGATGGAGCATGTGCTCCTCTGAGAGAGCTAGTTTGGTTTTATGCATATCTAGTGGAAGTCCATTTACCTGTTTCAAAGTGTACCTTAGCTATAACAACTCCCCCGCCCCCCGCGCAAAAAATAAATAAATAAACAACCANTTAACTCCTTTACTTACCTAAGAGTTGTCGCAAGGTTGAGTTCTAGTGGGTGTCGTAGTAGAGAAATTTCTATTACCACAATCATGCATATGTGATCATTATTTTCTTTTAGTCATTGATAAGATACCATTATAATGTACCATTTGTTGATGATATTGTATTCATTGGTGAGACTGGGAAGGAAATAACAAAAGTGGCCAAAAAAGATCATATAGCTGACTCCAAATTTATTGACGATAAGGCAAAGACTATCGTACGCAATCACCAAACTGAACACAGCATTTACATCAAAGACATTTTTAACCCTTGATAGTGGATGTATCAATTTTGTGCTAAACTGTCTCCTGTATGTGCAGCGACCCATTCCGTCCCTTGTGGGACCTTAATCCTGTCCAGGGGGTGATTTATAGTTTGGATTGGCTGCCAGATCCAAGGTACAGTTTTATATGCTTTGGTGGAAATAAATTCTGTATGCCTGTCTCTGAATCATTTCATTCTTGCTCAACTTGTCTCTTTTTGTGCTTTTAGATGTATTATAGGATCCGGTGATGATGGATCAATATGGGTCCTCAGCTTAGTGAAGGCTGCACATGATATCCCAGTTACTGGAAAACCTTTTTCTGGAACACAGAGACATGGATTGCACAGTTATCACTGTGCCTCATTTCCAATATGGAGTATTCAAGTGTCTCGGCTAACAGGTTGTTCGTTTCTAAGATATTCTTTCGTTTAACTTGCGCTAGTTTGAAATCTTACTGGTGATGCATGTACTGTGGGAAAATACCCAAATGGAGGACAAAATATATTTGCCTTCTGATGCTAAAACCCATCTTTAAGTAGGGATCTTCTCCAGCTATAGGTACACAATGCATCTCAGGAAAAGTAGAATTTCATGATTAGACTATTCAGAATTCAAGCATCTACATGTGGTGTACAGGTAAAAAAGGAAAAAGAAATCAAAATATTCTGTACGCTAATTTAACTTAATTCTAGGGCAGATAATAAGGAAGTAAAATTGGTAAGAATATAGAGAATCAGTACAACAATATTTAATGTCTTGAGAACTCCCCCTCAAGCTGAACTATAGATGTTTGTCATTTCCAGCTTACTCAAAATTTCGTGGAAAGGTTTAATGGCTAGTCCTTTTGTCATAAGTCTACCTATTGACCGTTAGAGGGAACGTAGGGTATGGGTCAATCCACTGTCTATCTTCTCCTTGATAAAAGGCCAATCAACTTCAACATGTTTTGTGCTATCATGTTGTACTGGATTGTGTGCAATACTAATTGCTAACTTGTTATCACAGTGTAGTCTCATCAGTCCTTTTATATTAATTTTAAGTCCGTAAGAATGATTTTCAACCACTGTAGTTCACAAATTCTATGAGACATTTGAATTCAGCCTCTGCACTCGACCTTGCTACCACTTGTTGTTTCTTACTTCTCCATGCAACTAGGTTTCTTCCTAAGATGGTACAATAACCAGAATTTGATCTTCTATCAACAATAGACCTGCTCAGTCTGCATTGTACGGCTTCTAGGACAAGTTTTTCAAATGATGGAAGAAAATTCCCTTGCTCTAGGTTAGCCTTTAGGTGTCTAAGGATTCTATAGACTGCATTCATGTGTGACTCCCGAGGATTATGCATAAATTGACCGAGAACACTCACTGCATAAATTATATCTAGTCTAGTATGGGATCTGTAAATAAATCTCCCAATAAGTCTTTAATACATTCCTATATCAACCATTTTGTCATCCTTGTCTTCTCTCAATCTATGGTTCTGTTCAATTGGAGTATTTCCTGGTTTGTAGCCTAGCATTCCAGTTTCCTTGAGGAAATCCAACATGTACTAGTGTTGTGAAAAAAATGCCCTTATTTGAATGAGCTACTTTGATTCCTAAGAAGTATTCGACTCTTCCCAGTCCTTAATCCCAAATTCCTTTGCAAGATGACTATTCACCTTTTCTATATTCGGTCACAATATCATCAACACAGACAATTAGTGTAGTTACTTCCCGTGTTCAGTGTGTTTTTTGAACAATGTGTGGTTTCCTTGGCTCTGGTAATATTTCAACTTCACTATTAAATGGGTGAGTTTTCCAAAACGTGCTCTTGGAGACTCTTTTGGTCCATATAGAGCCTTTTTCAATCTGCAGACCTTGCTTCTGCCAAAGTTCCCGTCTATACCCAGTACCATGTATACTTTCTCTTCCAAGTCTCCATGTAGAAATGCATTTTTTACATTAAAGTATTGCAATTGCCAATCTAAGTTGACAATTAAAGACAACACCACTCTAATGGCGTTCATCTTCACATAGGAGCAAAGGTCTATCGATTCTAGGTATACTCTTTTGCTACTAATCTAGCCTTGTGTCTCTCTAAGGTACCATCTGCCCTGAACTTCAAGGTGAATAGCCACTTACATCCGACAGGTTTTTTCCCGCAGATAGATCAACTATTTCCCATATTTTATTTTGATCCAAGGCCCTCATTTCCTCACTTATAACTGTTCACCCACCTTTACTCTTTAGTGACTCACGGAAAGTTTTTGAGATCTCTATTGGGTTCAATTTTGTAACAAATGCTTTGAATGGGGGAGATAACTTTTCCAAAGTCACGAATTTGGCTATAGGGTGTTGGGTACACGTTCTGGTGCCTTTCCTAATAGCTATTGGAAGTTGGCGATCATCAAATTACTAAGAGTATAAATCTTTTCATTATCCCTATTCATTGCAATTTCGTTACCTCAAGATCCTGGTCATGTTGAATACGTTGGATAGGTCGTGTCCTTGAATGAACTTGAAGTGACAATTGTTGTTCTTCCCTTTCTTTCTCATTTCTGTGTTCTATAGAGGCAGGTTCATGTATTAAATTTGACTCCAGATTATTTGAAGCATAGGCTGGGGTACTGGACAGATCAATCTCTAAAGATATTAGGTTCTTATCTTCTCTTACATCCTTCTCTGAAGATAAGACTTGAAAGATAGGAAAGATTTTCAAAAAATGTAACATCCATAAAGACGAAGACTTTCCTAGAGGATGGATAATAACATTTTTAACCCTTTTTTGTTGGGGAATAACCTATAAAAATACATCTGGTAGCATACATGTATGTATGTAGCATGTATGCTACACAACCAAACACCCTAATAGGAATAGGATTAAGTCCATCAAAGTGTAGAAAGATCAAGATACCATTTCTGATGGAGCTTTAGAATCAAGAATTCTGGAAGGAATTCTATTAATTAGGTGAGTGGCAGTTAAAAGGGCTTCTCCCTAATAGGTCTTTAGGAACATTCATTTGAAATAGCAATGCTCTGGTTATTTATATCAATGTCTATTTTTCCTCTGTTTCCCATTTTGATGGGGTGTGTTAGCACATGAAGATTTGTGTACAATCCCCTTTTCCTCAAGATATGAAGAGAATTTATTTAAGTATTCTCCCTCATTATCTAAACGGAGAATTTGAATAGTTGTACCAAAATGTGTGTGAAACATTTGATGAAAATCTGTGAATGTAATATGGACAAATGGGATGTGTTAGCACATGAAGATTTGTGTACAATCCCCTTTTCCTCAAGATATGAAGAGAATTTATTTAAGTATTCTCCCTCATTATCTAAACGGAGAATTTGAATAGTTGTACCAAAATGTGTGTGAAACATTTGATGAAAATCTGTGAATGTAATATGGACAAATGGGATGTGTTAGCACATGAAGATTTGTGTACAATCCCCTTTTCCTCAAGATATGAAGAGAATTTATTTAAGTATTCTCCCTCATTATCTAAACGGAGAATTTGAATAGTTGTACCAAAATGTGTGTGAAACATTTGATGAAAATCTGTGAATGTAATATGGACA
>CAIGRF010277342.1:63278-86501 GCA_903798235.1 Fraxinus ornus
TGTGTTAGCACATGAAGATTTGTGTACAATCCCCTTTTCCTCAAGATATGAAGAGAATTTATTTAAGTATTCTCCCTCATTATCTAAACGGAGAATTTGAATAGTTGTACCAAAATGTGTGTGAAACATTTGATGAAAATCTGTGAATGTAATATGGACATCAGATTTAAGTTTTAAGAGAGATGCCATAGTCAATTGTGTATGATCATCAATAAAAGACATACCATTTAGATCCAGTCCCAGACATGTTGGATTGTTATGAGGGACCCCAAATATCAGTATGAACCAAATTGAAAGGGCTCTTTTATTGCTTAAAGGAAAAGGCAGACTATGATGCTTTGCTAATTCACATGTTTCACACTGAAACTTATTAAAATTCTACATTTCAAACAATGTAGGAAAGACTTTCTTTAGTAAACTAAAAGATGGATGTTCTAATCTGAAGTACCAAAGTCGAATCTCTTTTTTTATAGAGGGAACACAGTTATTAAGAGAAAAACTAGCAAGACAATTAAATTATTTATCTGATGTATGGTAGGTTCACATTTAACTTTGGCAAATGTAAACATTTTTCAGGTTTAAGGATGAAATTAGAACAATGTTTCCTTGGGGTAGCTCAATTGGTCAGGTCTTGGGTTTGCTCCCCAATGGTCACCAGTTCGAGTCCCACTCAGAGCCACTGAGGTGAGTACCCAGCTGTAAACTTCAGAGCCCCGTGGAATTAGTCGAGGTACGCGCAAGCTGGCCCGAAAATCCACGGTTATCAAAAAAAAAAAAAAAAAAAAAAATGTTTCCTTGACCTTTAATGTTAAGGTTCTATCAGCCATTTTCATGGTTTGGTTATTCGACAATTGGAGTATAGTTCGTGTTAAGGTCTGAGTTTTTTGCCATGTGGTCAATGACTGAGTCAATGATCCTAGAGTAACTAACCATCCCTGAGGCATTAAGAGCATGAGATTGCTTACCAGCCTGAGCTATGGAGCATGAGGGGCTTAGTTTATCAAGATGATAGAAGTGCCCTGAACTTGTTTACCTCTTCTTTGCTTAGGCCACCAATTTCTTGGATTATGGGCTCTGAATTGTCTTGAGAATTCTCTTCTGCATTCACATAACGAGCCTGATTACTACTCTGAGCCGATCTGTTATTCTTAGCCCCATTTCTTTGTCCTATCCGAGAAGGTTTCTTATTCAATTTCCAGCAAGTTTCCCTGTTGTGCCCAGTCCTGTTACAGTAATGGCACCAGGAGCCATCTGTACTTTATGTTTTTCTCCCTGTAGGTTTCTCTGTAGCAGCAACAGCAGTAGTCTGAGTTGGTTTTGAAACAGCCAAAGCAGACCCTTCAGTTGTCATGTTTTCAAACATTACTCATCTTCTGTCTTCTTCTCTTACATTTGGAATAAATGTAACGATCCAAAATTTAACAATTTAAATCGCTACATAAAACTTACATTAAACATTTAATGGCTTATAATAAATGATAATAAACAAAAATTTAAAAGTTTAGTATATTAAATTATAAGAAGATTTAAAAGATTTTCCATTCAATTTGTCATCTCGTCTATCAAGAAATTCCTTTTTTTATAAAACGGATTCGCATTATTTATGTATGGTTGTGGCATAGACAAAATCCTATAAATGGTTGAAAAAAATAAATTTCCTATATAAATATTCATTTTGCCAAAGCATGAAAAATTGTAAGGATATGCACAAAGCCTAAAAATCATAATTTCACACGATCCGTGTATGCTATTACTTTCGATAAGACAATTTAGAGATTGAATTCGAATTGATGTAGATTCTATTTATTTCTCATAAATAAAATTTTGGTTTCATCAATACTAAACAGCACACATGAGAATTTTATAATAAATAAATCATATCTCAACTTCTTAAATAAAAATTCGTAGATTAAAAACTAAAGATAAGGCTAGAAATAAAACTTTAATCATGTTATACCGGATTAATTTATTGATTCTCATAAATCCTAGCATCATGATTATACCTTATCGCCCACCGACCAACATGTTCTAACCTGTGAGGAATATGAAAAAATGGTGAGTACATATGAATACTCGATAGGATATGAAATAATGGTACAATCCCGAATAAAAGATTTAATACTTGTGTCGAAAATATCATACCTCCATCATATCTTTTTAAATCGGTAAAAGCTCAATAAATATCATATTTTTGGTATCGGATGATCATAACATATCATATCTCTAACTTTCATTAGTATAATAATTTAACAACATAAAAAATAATTTAAATGGGATAAGAATCAACGACAACTTGTTATGATCAATTTAATTATTGTAAGGTAAAACTAAAGAAATCACGTTTCAAATCGTTCTTAGTGCTTTAAGGTACGCAAAATATTTTTCAAAAAATTTATATTATGTGAAATTGACTTCTTACTTTAAATTTCAATACCACACATACAAGTATCTATAAATTCTAGGGTAAAAAGTAAGAACATGTTACACTGTATAAAGTATGAAGTATGTAGTTTACCTTAAATTCCAACACTTCTCGCTCTACTGCGGTGTATTTATGCATGTGTCTTCTTCCTTGATATACATACATAAATATATCACCTTATGGTCTAGTTTAACAAAGTGGGTGTGCAGTTGGGAATATGTGTATGATGCAACAAATTCGGTTAAATGATATAATATATCTTGTATCTTGAAATCAATAAGGAACTACTTTATCCCTATAGACATGGCCATTACCTACGAATCCATTATATCTTTCCCACACAATTTTATCACAAAAATATATCTTAAATCAAAACAAATTCTCTCCATACCTACACCGCTATCCTATACCAAATCACAACAAATAATTAATATAATAGTTTTATTAAAATCTTTCCTCAATCTAAAGAATGCAGAACGTGGTAGTTCCATTACCTAATACATTTAATATTTCAAAATAAAGTCTTTCAACCTCAATTACTTGGGCTTCGCTTATGCGAACTAACTTTTTCTAGAGCCTAAAATGCATGATTAATTAAAAATTTCCATGGGCAGCCACGTTGCGCATTCTTTGGATTGAGGAATATTTTAATAAGATTATTGTATTACTTCTTTTTCTTGTAATTTTGTATCGGGTAGCAACGTGTAGGGGTAGGTATGGAGAGAGAAGTGGTTTTGATTTGAGATATATTTTTGTGGTAGAGGCATGTGGGAAAGATATAATGGGTTCGTATGTAGTGGCCACGTGCGACTATAGGGATAAAATAGTTCCTTTTTGGTTTCAAGAGATCAAGATGTATATATCAATTTAACCAAATTTGTGGCATCATACACGTTTTCCCAACTGCACGCCCACTTTGTTTGACTAGATCATAGAGCGATGTATTTATATATGTATATCAAAGTAGAAGACATGCATAAGTACACGACTATAAAGAAAGAAAAGTGTTGGAATTTGAGGTAAAATATATACTTTATACAGTGTAACAGGTTTCTTACTTTTTACCCTAGAATTTACAGATACTTGTGCATGTGGTATTGGAATTTAAAGCAAGAAGTCAATTTCATATATTATAAAAAATTTGAAAAAATATTTCACGTACCTCGAAGCAGTAAGAAAGATTTGGAACGTGATCTTTTTAGTTTTGCCTTTCAAAAATTAAATCGATCTAAGAAGTTAGGATAACGAAGTGCTGCTGATTCTTATCCCGTTTAAATAATTTTTTCTTCATGTTATGTGATATGCATGTTATGGTGATCCGGTACCAAAAATATGATGTGTATTGAGCTCTTACCAGTTTCTAAAGATACGATGACGTATGATATTTTTGACGTGTTAAATATTTTATTTGGGATTGCACCGTTATTTCGTGTCCTATTGAGTATTTCCATGTACTCACCCTTTTTCTCTACTCCTCACATGTTAGAACATCGACGGGAGATAATGTGCAGTTATGGTGTCAGGATTTATGGAACTCAATAAATTAATCTGGTGTAACATGATTAAAAGTTTTATTTTTAGTCTTATTTAGTTTTATTATCTATAAATTTTTATTTAAGAAGTTAGACATGATTTTTTTATTATAAAATTTCCATGTCTGTTATTTGTATAAGTGAAACCAAAATTTTATTTATGATCAATTATATGAAATAAAGGGTGTGTTTGAGCCACATTATATTTTTTTTTTTGATAACCGTGGATGTCCGGGCCAGCTTGCGCGCACCTCGACTAATCCCACGGGGCCCTGAAGTTTACAGCCGTTTCTCACCTCAGTGGCCCTGAGGGGACTCGAACTGGTGACCATTGGGGAGCAAACCCAAGGCCTGACCAATTGAGCTACCCCTCAGGGTTATTTGAGCCACATTATATTGGAAGAATGTATTTTAGAATTGTAGATTGATGGAGAATGTGTGGTTGAAAAAGAAAGAAAAGTTATTGATGTGATGAAAAATATTATTTTATTGAAGAATGTGTGGTTGAAAATAAGTAGAAGAATAAGAATGAAAATTTTAATGTGTACCAAACATGGGCAAAATATAATTTACATCCGTTCGAATTCAGTCTTTGAATTGTCTTACCGGAAGTAATAGCATGCTTGGATTACATCAAATTATGATTTTTGGGCTTTGTGCATATCCTCGCAGCTTTTCATTCCTCGACAAAATGAATATTTATATTGGAAATTTATTCTGTTCAATCATTTCTAGGATTTTGTCTATGCCTGCCATACATGAATAATGAAAGTCCATTTTATAAAAAGGGAATTTCTCGATAGACGAGAGGCCAAATTGAATGGAAAATCTTTTATTATCTTCTTATAAATTTTTAATATTTTGTCTATTATCATTTATTATAAGCCATTAAATGTTTAGTTTAAGTTTTATGTAGCGATTTAAATTGTTAAATTTTGGGTCGTTACAATAAATCTCTCCAAGGGATGGCAAGGCTTCTTTTCCAAGAATCTGATCCTTTGATCGAACTCAATGCTATGTCCTGCCAAAAATTAAAAAATCCTTTCTTTCCTGAAACTTCTATAGAATGGCATCATCAAACATTTCATTTTAAAACTAAGGATCCATTTTAGCCAAAGACCTTTCATTTATTGTTAGGTTATAGTATTCAGTGAGAGAGTTTACATTGTTTTGTATCATGAGCTTTGCACTTAATTTTATAGATTTGTAAAATCATACCTACTATGGAATATGTTTGAAAAAAAGCTTCCCATATACTTTTGGCCATAGACAGAAACTTGTAGGTCTTGCTCACCTCTGGTCGTATAGAGTTCCACAGTCATGACATTATCATCGAGTCTTCAATATCCCACACTTGAAGTCTTTTCTTTTTGGTTCTAGCCCTGTCAAGTGATCTAGCTTTCCTTTCCCTTTGATATAGGTTTTGACAGCTTGTGACCACTCAAGGTAATTTTGGTCACTTAAATGGTATTTAAAGANAAATGAGATAATACATTTTTTTTGAAGTGGTGTGATGAGGAATATGTGGTTGAAAAAGAAGGAAAAGTTATTGATGTGATGAAAAATATTATTTTATTGAAGAATGTGTGGTTGAAAATAAGTAGAAGAATAAGAATGAAAATTTTAATGTGTACCAAACATGGGCAAAATATAATTTACATCCGTTCGAATTCAGTCTTTGAATTGTCTTACCGGAAGTAATAGCATGCTTGGATTACATCAAATTATGATTTTTGGGCTTTGTGCATATCCTCGCAGCTTTTCATTCCTCGACAAAATGAATATTTATATTGGAAATTTATTCTGTTCAATCATTTCTAGGATTTTGTCTATGCCTGCCATACATGAATAATGAAAGTCCATTTTATAAAAAGGGAATTTCTCGATAGACGAGAGGCCAAATTGAATGGAAAATCTTTTATTATCTTCTTATAAATTTTTAATATTTTGTCTATTATCATTTATTATAAGCCATTAAATGTTTAGTTTAAGTTTTATGTAGCGATTTAAATTGTTAAATTTTGGGTCGTTACAATAAATCTCTCCAAGGGATGGCAAGGCTTCTTTTCCAAGAATCTGATCCTTTGATCGAACTCAATGCTATGTCCTGCCAAAAATTAAAAAATCCTTTCTTTCCTGAAACTTCTATAGAATGGCATCATCAAACATTTCATTTTAAAACTAAGGATCCATTTTAGCCAAAGACCTTTCATTTATTGTTAGGTTATAGTATTCAGTGAGAGAGTTTACATTGTTTTGTATCATGAGCTTTGCACTTAATTTTATAGATTTGTAAAATCATACCTACTATGGAATATGTTTGAAAAAAAGCTTCCCATATACTTTTGGCCATAGACAGAAACTTGTAGGTCTTGCTCACCTCTGGTCGTATAGAGTTCCACAGTCATGACATTATCATCGAGTCTTCAATATCCCACACTTGAAGTCTTTTCTTTTTGGTTCTAGCCCTGTCAAGTGATCTAGCTTTCCTTTCCCTTTGATATAGGTTTTGACAGCTTGTGACCACTCAAGGTAATTTTGGTCACTTAAATGGTATTTAAAGATTCAATCAATCATTTGTGCAGGGGCTGGTTGGAATGAAGTTTCAGGCATTGAGATTTGGGACGGGTTCCTTCCAATTGAGAAAAGAAAAAGGAATTTGGCAGAAACAAGTGGCAAGGGTTTTTTAAGAACCTATCCCGATACCATGAAGAGAAGCTCTCTTTCTTGATAATCACTGTAATAGATGTCCAGATTTAAAGATATGGTGTTACGGGTGGAAAAGGAAAGCTGAAATCAAAATATTCAGTAAACTAATTTAGCTTAATTCTATGGCACAAGATAAGTGAAAATGGTAAGAATATGCAGAGTTAGCACAGTAGTATCTTCCTAATTAAGGAGGTTTTTCCTTCTAAGATAAGATATTCAACAATCTGCACACCCAATTTACATACAAACCTAACACCTTTTTGCTCATTCTATTTCTTAAATATATAATGATTGAGTTATTGTTTTGGTATGGTCAAGAATCTGCCCATACAAAGGGATGATATTTGATGCTTCGTAACTTAATAGTCTTTTCCAGCAAGTTGCTTGGAAGGAAAAAAAAAAAAAGAAGAAAAAGATTATCAGTAAGTTTTTAGTATCCATAAAACTACAACTGTGTTTGTTAACTGTTGTATATGTAAGTTACACTGATTGATGTGAACCTATATTCAGATATAAACTATAAAGGATATATAATTGTTATTTATATCCTACTCGTGTATTTAAGGATTCCCATGTCCAATCTATTTCTCTTCTATTATTATTATTATTTTTTCCTCTTTTGGCGCTGTTTTATGTTCTAAATGTGTTTTTGGGATGCATATATGTCAATGTGAAATTTCTCACTACTTGGGGGGCTTTCCAGGAGGGGGAGTCTGTGGTCCTTAATTGACCCAACCCAACCGTGCATGTTTACTAATCTCACGGAAGTGATATAACTAATCAATAATTAAAATTATAAGGAATTTGACCCCATCCTGGAGAAGTGAGATGTGGTAGCACTACTTCAGTGCAAATCCTCAAATCAAATTTTAGACTGTTCTTAATCCTACAAGTCTCTATTATGTTCAAACTCTATTTCATTATAATCCTTTTTTTTTTTTTGGCTGTTTTGAGTACTGCAGATATAATGCGTTGCAAATAGAGTATCATAACATTTTACCCTGTTTACTATGATGCACCGCACGTGTTTGGTACGCCAAGTGGTGTGTCAGAAATTTGTATTGATTTTCTAAGGTCTGACACACTTTCGGAAGGACACGGCTGGTATAAGGTCCAACATGGCTGATGGATTTTAAAAATGAAAGAAAGAGAGTTTTGTTCTCATTTTATATGGAAAATTTGGCACCTTATTTTTATCTTTTCTTAAGACTTTCCTATGGTTCTACTTTATCATTGCAGCAATGTTCCATTTTTGTAGTCGGCTTATTCTCTTTTACTTCCTTGATTCAATGAATTTTAGGTATGGTTGCTTATTGTAGCGAGGATGGAACTGCCCTTCGTTTCCAGGTGAGCAGCTGGTGTTATCTGAAATGGTATTTTTTAATTATTATAGTGAGATTTCATGTTTATTTTTCTTCTAAATGTAAATGTACATCTTAATTTGAACTTCTCTTTCAATTCCTGGGTTTGAAGTTCTGTTTGAACAATTATATTGATAAGAGCAGCCAAGACTGCACAATCATGTTAGCAAGTCAAATTTTGTGTCAAATTTTAGAAGCTACAAAGACAATGAAATCCATTCTCCAAAAATAGCATTGACCTACAGGAAAATATTACATCTCCTTTCTCAATTAAGCATTTAAACATCTGAAGGTGGTGAAAAGGGTTACTAAATGCTTGATAACCTTATTATATGTCCTCAATCTCATTTCCATTTAATTTTCACTAAATTATACATCTGGCATACTCCCTCGATGTTGGTAACAAACTTGAATTTTTTTCATTAAAATCTATAAAAATATAAACAAGTGAACCATAGTTTGGGAGTTGGGCATTCCTGGCAGCCTCGTTTCATATATTGGATGTGAACTGTACCGTTAGTTTATCAGCCTTGAAAACCATCAGCTATTGCATAACATTTCTACTTTTCTGATTGTAACTTTTACGTCTTTTATCTTCTGTTGTAATCAGCTGACGACTAGAGCAGTGGAGAAAGATCCTTCGCGGAACCGGCCCCTTCATTTTCTCTCTGGATCATTGATGGAAGAGGAATCTATTCTTACTGTGGTTAGTCCATTGACCAACACTCCAGTCCCAATGAAGAAGTCCCTCGGTGTGTCAGCTGATGATGTCCCTAAAAGTGGGTCCTTGGCTGTAATAAATCAGGAGAAAAGAGCAAAGGAGCAAACGGCCATATGTCAAGCTTCAGATGAAAAAACTCTAGGTGATTTATGATGTTTTCAGTGAATATTCAGTTCTGGTGCTAGAAACACTGTTCATTACCCAAATTATAGGCCGAACTTTCATTTCCAATTAGTCATGGAGCCTTACTTCCGCTGATTTAATAGAAATAATGACATGGCTAATAGAAGATATGACATGTCATGGGAAATTTGGTAGTGCATTGTTTTTATCATTCAGTTGGGCAAAGTACCTTAGAATTCTCTTTTCTGAGCATGTTCAGCTCTATCTATTGCAGCTCTATGCTATGGAAATGATCTGGGAACTGAACTTGAATCCAACGACACATGCATCATTGTACAGAAGAGTCAGCCAGCACCAAAATCAAAAAAGAGCGATAAGAATAAGTTGAAAGCCGATCAACAAGCTCAAATATCTGGAGACGACGTGGGAAATTTCCCGAGGGAAGGAAGTGACGAAGGTCAGATGCGGCGTGAGATCGAGGTTTTCCCTCCAAAAATTGTGGCCATGCATAAAGTGAGATGGAATATGAACAAAGGCAGTGAGAGGTGGCTCTGCTATGGAGGGGCTGCTGGTTTGGTAAGATGTCAAGAGGTCAACATGTCTACTTAGATGTTTAAATTAATCATATTTAAAGCTTCTCTAGCAGTAGAAAATATGCATATCTTTCTATACATGCTTACGATAAAGTTTTAGCCTGGTTTGTATGTTTCATCCGACTATGTACTTGGTTACATTTTCATAAAGCGAGTTTGGAGGCAGGGGAAGGAGGTCCTTGTATGTTTATTCATAATGTTGTATAATTAACTATAAAACTCGTATTATGTACAAATTTAGCTGTTCTAATATATGAGAATTTTGACATAAGGCTGGACAAAACTCTCGAATCGAATTGAACCGAACCCGATCCTACCCGAACCGAATTGAATCGAGCAGTTCTTAAAGTAAATACCCGAACATCGAGAATCGATGGGTTTGGTTCGGTTCTCGATTCTAGAATCGAAGAAAAATCGAATCTCCCAAATTTTTTTAATTTTTTTTTATCTTAAATAAGTTAAATTATTTTATTTTTTCTAAATAAAGTTGCTAATAATTAATTAAACTCAAACTTAAAATATGATTTTACTATTTTTAATTTTCAGCTGAATTCAACTTAATCAAATTGATTTAAATTTTACCCAAATCTCTTATTTTACTGTAGTGTCGTTTTTGTCGTTTTATTATTGTGAACTCGCTATCATCTTCTTGTGATTTTAACAATCAAATATATAAAGAATTCAACAAATAAATATGCAAAAGATATTACCAGATTGGACGACGTTATTTTGTAAGAGTTAAGATTGAACACGTCATAGTCGAGTTAATATAGCGTTATTGTAAATATAAAAAAAATTTATTATATGAAACTCGGGAACCAAATAGAACCGAATCCGAACGGTTCCATAATAAAATTTGGACTCAACGATTCTACTTACTAAATACTCGAAAATTTTGATTCGATTCGGTTCTCTTCAGAACCGAATGACCATGCCCAATCCCATTTTGACGTGTAAATGGAGGCTTCATTAATATTTAATATAATCTTATATGCTACAGCTAGAAAACCCTTTTACTATGACATTACTTTTGTTCTCGTGGACTACTTTTTACAACTTGCCCAATGATGAAGTTGGCCCTTGTTTGAGAACCATTCTTTCAAATTTCATTTTTTTTTTCTCATACTTATTTTTAACCATACATTTTCATAATAAAATGTTTTTAATGTAAATCCAAAAAAATTTCCTACTTTTTAACTACACATTTTCTAAAAAATTATTATTCAAAAACTCATTCTTTCCAAGAAAAAACTGTCAAACAGGGGTTTAGTTCAAAGATCAAATGATTTGGAAATTAATTTTGTTTTGTTGGGCACCTATCAAATGTATGCATTCATATTTGTGCAACAATGACGATAAACTAAACGTTGTTCTTAATAAATTTGACGTTGTTTATATGAGATATTTTCTTTCTTGGGTCTGGGACAGTGAATGTTCAGTTTTTATTTCGCTTCTTGATTCTCCAACAACCTCTGCGGGTGGGATTTTATGTTTTCTTATCCATATTTATACTATTTTTTTTTTCCCAATCAATGAACGGATAAAAAGGGTACAAGGATTTACATTCGCTATCAGCCTACAGCAACCTCGTTTCCCGAGTTTTATTGCAATGAAACAGAGTTCGTTGGAATGGATTTCTATTATCCAATTAATCTGAATGACAGAGAAAAGGGTACAAGGAATATACAATAAGAATGGAATAAAGGACAAGTAAAAGCATTACAAGCCTGGACCCCTAGAATAAGTTTCCCACAACCCGCGAGGATGTAATGGGAAGGGGGTGCTCCGACCCAGTGAATATCAGTTATTCTGGTGTTTGTCAGTGGTGGTATACAATCGGTTTACGCACTAATGAAGATCTTTTATACTGGATCTCGTTTTCTATTATTTGTTTATGCTATATCCTTGATAACAAGTTGGTTACACCTGCAACCAAAATGAAAACCGAGTGTTTCGTGGTTCAAAAATGCCGAATCTGGTCTTAATCATTATTTGTTAGGACTAGTTCCTTGGCTTGGACTGGGCATTTAGTATATGTCGCCATTCCTGGATCCNTGTTTCGTGGTTCAAAAATGCCGAATCTGGTCTTAATCATTATTTGTTAGGACTAGTTCCTTGGCTTGGACAGGGCATTTAGTACATGTCGCCATTCCTGGATCCAGAGGGGAGTGTGTTCGAAGGAATAATTTATTGTAATGCCAATGCAGAAGGATTTTAGCAATAATCTAAGGACTTGTTTGGTACATGGACTGAAAAAGATCACATCTTTCGTCTTTAATCATGTCTAAGTAATATCAAGCTAGCACAGTGAACATGTCCCAAAAGCTCAGTAATATCAAAATACATGGTAAATCAATAGTGCAGCAATTAACACTCATACATGCCAACTAATGGCAAAATTAACATGATCAAATCAAGTCAGTAGTAATCCCAGGATCTATATGATAATTAAGTGGCACACAAACACTTGATATTAAGATCGTCAAATGAAATCCATGGTTATATTCAAAATTAAGTGGTCCAGCAGAGTAGTAATCTAGCTCACAAAGTGCCCAACCTGAATTTTTTCTTGAATTAAACTATAAAAATGTGCATGATCCTGATTAGTGATGCCTATGATCTCAAGGGATTCAAAACAGAAAACCTTTACTAGAAATTCAAGTGCCGTGTTCATAGATGAGCCACATCCTCCCCGAGCCTATTTGGATCCTGATCTACTCCACCATTGCTCGGGATACCTTGTGATGAAAATGTGTATTACTTAGTTTCATCAATTCCTTCCTCCTCTTCCTCGCCTGAGCTGCTGCATTAGCATTTCCAAGCTTCTTACTAGAGAATATAACTGGTTTGTGGTGCTTGGCTGATAAGTCCTTGGCAAATGGAACAGCTTTGACTTCAGTAGTGCCGTATAACTGGGAACTTTTCCTCGGTCCAAGACTCGTGACAGATTTGTTAAAACTCATTCGTGAGGGCGTAAGGTCGTTTGTAGGGATAATTTCCATTGAGTTAGAAGCTTCTGATTTCATTTTCTGGGATGCTGTTAACTCGTAGTTCTGATCAGAATGTGTCACAGTTTCTGAACCCGAAGGATTGCTGTTGGGACCTATCGGATAATGAAGTGTAGTACTCAGGATGTGCAAAGGGAAGAACCAAGGTAATGGCACTACTAACAAGGAAGTTCCTTGTTCATTGATCCGCGTGGCATGTTCTTGACCTTGAAATGAACCTAGTATACCATCCCTCGAGGGAATAGGAAATTGAGATGAAATTGCAGTATCAGAGCGAGAGGAACCTTGTATCCCGAAAGCATTAGCTGAAGGTGGAATGATGGCTGGCCAAAGGTAAGGCACAACAGAAGGGTGGTCATAAGGGAAAATCAGAGTGGTTGTAGGCGAAGAGATAGATACTTGAACCGATTTCTTCAGCTCTTTTTCAATTTCTGCTTCTTTGGCTTCTATTTTAGCCTCCTGAGATTCAAAGGGTGTGTCAGCGCAGAAGATACTTCCATATACAAGACAGGTTTTCTTCAATATGCCTTACCTTTGCTTTGAGGCATTCATTTATGTTTTTTAAATGACCGTACTCCTTCTCCGCCATCTCCTTCTCCTTCGTCACAACCAATCATGAACAGTGAAATTTAAACAAGGATCAAATACTTTCTTTGTAACCGAGAAAAATGTCCAGAAGGAATAAACGTCATGCAAAGATGGATATTTTTATGTTCAACTGGGGAAAGTCGTGCCACCTACCTTCTTCAAGTTCTCATTCTCCAGTGACAGATTAGCTGCTTTTCTGATTAATTTTGTGTAAATAGCCTAATCAAAGGAAAGAAAAATATAATGAGTGAAGATATTTCTAAACTTTATACAAGACATTTTCTCAATTCTCAGTATTTTTATCCTCACGAATGAAGGGTGGGTCAGGATAGGCTAAAGAGAAGAACACAAATCTTTAAATGAAAAGCTAAAACTCCGTCAACAAATTAAGCCGTATTGTCTGTCAAAACTTGCTTATTAAGCCTCATTCGGAGGTAGTTTGCCAACGCTTTTAAACCCACCCATGAATCCTTTTTTTCTGTTTTAATCTCGGAGAAGCATTTTCGCCTCTGCGTCGACAAATACATATAAACAACTACGTGATATCACTTTCAAAACAACAGAACGACCACTAACAATGTGTATTTTATTTGTCATTCGTATCCAAGCCCTGAATCCATCAGCATCAATATGCCCTTCGTGTCTTTCGTTTTCCCAGCATAAGTTAAAGTTCTTTTTCATTTTTGGAAAGTATTTATAAACGGTTTAAACTATAAATAGATCAAGCGAGTTGTGACACGTGGGTAGTACTAGCGAGTTGTGACCGTGAGTAATACTTGTGGATCCTGTGGATAAAAGGTGGCTTGAGTGACATGAACCAAAAATCCATGATTAATAGTTATATGCTTTTACATTGACAAATGAAAATAGATCTATCAGAACTATACTTGATTGGATGGTTGACAAAGCTTACCTGTCTCTGGCGAATTGTTTTCCTAGCTGACTCTCTGTTTGCTAAGATACGGCGACACCTTCGTGCTTTTTTTTCAGCCTGATTGGCATAACAAAAATGAGTATAGTACATAATGAGATAAAATGAAAGAGAAAAAAAAAAAAAATGTTTTTAGAGTTTCTCTCAAATTCTACCTCAACTTGCAGGATATGTTTTGACAAGATGTAGTTTTAAAACTTTTTACTCGAGTCATTACACAGTTCTCTAACAAAGAAAGTGTATGATATGTCCTAATACACAAACATTGCTCTATAGCCGACCGCGGTATTTGTCAAAAATATGAAAGAAAAAATTATGAAAAGCACATATTCCACATGCCAAACCACCTCAAAACCGGCTAATGCAGCCAGATTTACTCCATTAGCTCAAGCCCTGCACAAAGTAGCCAGGGTGACGTAACGTTGTTGTGAAAAATAGCATCCTACATATATTGAAGAAATGTTAATTATTACCGGTGGTGTTAGAGCACTAATCTAAGTGGCTACATTTTATAGGCTTAATTATATGAGTCACGTATGAATATATCATTTAATGTCATGTAATTGTCACATAGGCCTCAAATTCCCACTTCCCATAAACAAATACCAACAGAATTATATATGTTATGCCTTGTCACCGAGGCTCCAATCAAAGTGCCACGTCATACTTCACGTGGAAAGGAAAGTGAACAAAGACCCAATTGCTCAAATTCAAAGAAGTCAAACAAAGGCTGAAGCTCATGTGCCGAAGCACTGCCTGAATGGTTGAAACTCTTAAGCTGAAGCACTACGTAAGAAATCAAAGAAGAAGCCAAAGCTCTTCACAGAGAAAATCGCCAATCTTTAGTAATGATTGATGTAACATTTGTAATAAAGAATGTCAAGTGTATCAGCCTAATGTATAGGGTGGTCGACCCGTTGTCAATTTATTTAATGTATGATAAACTTAGTGACATGAGGCTTCAGTCAAGGAGAAGGGCCACATGGTTCCAATCCAACGATCTCCACGTCGGCCAGAACTCTATAAATAGATAGTCTTGGTAAATTGTAAATGATGGTTTTTAGGGTATTGATTGTAATATACAAGAATACATTCAAGAAAAATACTCTCAATGTACCATTTTACTTGTTCTACATTTGTTAGTTTGATCATAAGTTATTGACACTGTTGGTGATTGTTTGTTAGTTCAATCATCTTAGTCATTATTGTCAGTACTTGAGCATTTTTGTTTCGTGTCGTAACGCATCTCCCTTGTTCACGCTCTCCCTTTCTTCGTTCGATTTTCGGCCAAAATGTATCGAAATTTGCCTGAACTGGCGTGAGTGGGCCAAACATCTATTGTCCACGTTGCTTTACAAAAAATGGGGTCAACAAATTGGCACTGTCTGTGAGAATCTGCACATTTAACCACGAAAATCCTGTGGGAAAAAGTCAGTTGGAAGCAACTCGTACTGTGAAGTAATTTTCAAACCTTTGAAAAAAATGAGCGTTCTTGAAAAAAGAGTCGTTGAGAAAGTCCAAGATAAACCAATTGATTGAAAGTCAGTTTAATCCTTGAAAAAACGAATATCATTTGCTTCGAAAAAGCTTATTATCAAGAGTTCAAACAATGATGACTATGCACTTCGAAGGACTAAGGAACACCCTAAAGAAAGGGAACCCTCGTATGTTGTCCCAGCTACTAGCCATCGACCTTACCAATAGCACGAATGAGGTAGGTCTAGGATAGCTACTAGGCTTACTAGGGAGGTGGCCACAATTGCTGCAAACATGAGAATTATAACCCAACAGAACGTAGCCATGCTTGAGCTGCTAAGGAGCGTGTAGGGCCAAGGAGGATACCCAATTCTTCCATATGCAGCCCATGGAAATACATTTCATGATCCTTCGCAAGGAAACTACTACCACGGTAAGAAGAGGTCCAAAGCCAAATGACTGACTAACAACATTACGCAAGGGAAGGAGCTCCCCGAGAAAGGGAAGGTGTGGTTGATATATCCATCAACTATGCCACTGACTGACCCACTGAGGTCCCATTCAACTTTTCTCCAAACTACGACCTAAAAGACATGCCCAGAGGTCCGCTAGTGTTTTTGACAGGCTGAGCCAAGAGCTGCCTGAAATAGGTAGGCTCAACCTCCCCATATACCTAGAAATAAGCAACAGGGACCTCCTTGGTTTGAAAGACAAAATGAAACAATTTATGACGATGTCCCTCAGAATCCTCCCCTAGAAATAGATGTGAGAGGAGAGCGGAGCACTACAGGAGTCAGCAGGATGTTCCCAACCACCGTCAGAAACTTAATTTAGGGAAGATGAATATTTAGACGAGCCATAAAGGTCCTGTAATCTTGATGACGATAATGACAATCTACCATTTTCGCAAGGGATTAGGAATGCCCATGTACTAAACCACTTTACGCTCCCTAAAATTCCCAAGTATGATGGAAGAGGCAATCCTACGAAATATCTCAATAGCTTCAAGACTCACATGAGCCTAAGAAGAGTAACCCTTGCCATGAAGTGTATATCATTCCACTTAACCGTAAGTGGAGTAGATGAAATATGGTATACCAAACTTTTGGAAGAAAGCATCCAAAGTTGGCCAGACTTTAAGAAAACTTTCCTTAAGCACTTTACAACGAGCAAGGAAGGTAAAGGACCAATATAGCGCCTACAGGACATGAGACAACAATAAGGCGAGTCATTGAAAAACTTCATGTCCCGTTTCATTGATGAAACGACCTACTATGTGCAAGTTACATATAGGGAAGCTCTGACACCCATAAGGAAATGACTAGATAGTAACCCTCTCTTCTGGAGAAATGCCTTACTGGAAATTATAAGGCAGGAGATAATCAATGAAGAATTAAGAGATCATGGGAAAAGGGCAAACCAATTACTCCCACATCCTCAAATGCAAAAAGAAAGAGGCACGACCTCTCACTTGATGGACCACCGGTTGGGCAGTCGACCTCCCTCAATCCAGGGCAAGCATTGGATGCAATAACATTAAGTGCAGTGCCTACTTTGGTTTATGAGAAGTGAATCCTAGTATCGCAACATACCAAGGTCGACCATACCAATGATTTTCCCAAACAAGGAGAGGTAGGGAACGAGGCGCTGAACTTAGAAATATGGACAAAGTGCCTTTCTATTGTACATACCACCACTCCTCTAGCCATGGCACTACTGACTGTAGATATATTACAATGCACTCTCAAAATAACAATCAATTGAGAAATAGGTACCTCCGAAGAGACGCTCCTCCCAGGCAGAACCAACAACCCAAGAATGTTGAGTCGAGGTGTCCCAATAGAGATGACGTCCCTTAAAAGAAAGCTAATGATGGGGCAAGACCTAGGGACAGTCAAAGTCAGAGAAGAAGCCCCCCAACTAGTGATGGTCATGAATCTATCAGAGTAATTGACATAATTTTTTGGAGGCCCATATGTTGGGAGAAAGTCCAGAAACTCCCAAAGAAACTATGCAATGGAAGCCAAAGACCTGTCAATGGCAAGCTTCATAGTTAGCAACAACCGACCCTTCACCAAGATAAGGGTTCAACCCATCACATTCACCCAAGACGACGCAATTAGTGTACATTACCCACATTGGGACACCCTAGTGGTGAGGGCCATTGTAGCCCGCAATTGCCTAAAAAGGATGCTAGTAGATAATGGAAGCTATGTCAACATCATCTTTGATTCCCCATTAAAATGAAAGTTGACCACGAGCTGACACCAATAAATTCCCTCATGTATGGCTTCACTGGCGATAGCATCATCCCAAGGGGTAAAATCACTCTAGCAATGGAGATGGGAACAATACCCTTAACTGCTCATCATTTTATGGAATTTCTGGTAGTAGACAACTGCTCCGCCTACCAAAAAGTGATGGGGAGACAGGCATTAAAGAAATCATGGGCTGTTACGTCCATTTACTATTTATGTACGAAGTTTCCAATAGAAAATGGCATCGCCACGATCAGAGGCGACCAGAGGAGTGCAAGGGAAAAGTATTCAAACACCTTTAGAAAAGCAGAACTGAGAAATGTCAATGTAATCCTAATAGACATTGACATGGATGACATCCCTAAACAAGGGTAAAACCCTAAATAAGGAGAAGACGTCGAAATGATGGATGCATCTGAAGAAAGGACGGTCCGTGGAGTCATAAACACCTCTGGAGAAGAGGTTGTCCAAGAATCGTAAGTATCTATTGAAGAAGGAAGAGTTACTGAAGAAGAAGCTAATTTGGAGGAACGGAACACTCGCATCATCGATTGTGAGCCTCGAACAACACTAGTAGAGGAATTGCAGAGTTTCCAAGTAAATCCTCAAGATCCCTCTACATGCTTGCAGGTTGGAAAAGATCTGCTACTAGAGGCTAAGAAAAAGTTGAAAAGCTTCTTGCGCAAAAACTTGGACATCTTCGCTTGGAAGCATGAAGACATGGTTGGTTTTGATCTAAAAGTCAGTTGCCACCACTTGAAAATTGATCCTAAGGCTACAACTCATAGATAGAAAATGATTGCCCTCAATCTAGAGAGATACGAGGCTTTAAATGATGAAGTAAAGGAGTTAATCGACAATCACTTTATTCGGGAATCAATATATCCAAAGTGGATCTCTAACCCTTTCCTGGTCAAAAAGCTCAATGGCAATTGGAGAGTTTGTGTGGAATTCTCAACCCCAAATCAAGCTTGCTCCAAGGACAACTTTCCACTTTCTTGGATAGATTAACTAGTGGACTCGACAACTGGACACGAACTCCTTCGTTTCATGGATACCTACTCTAGGTACAATCAGATCCCGATGTTCCCAGCTGACAAAGAGTATACGTCCTTCATAACGAACAAGAGTCTTTGTCGCTATAAGATCATGCCCTTTTAGTTGAAAAATGCAAGAGCCACTTATCAAAGACTTGTCAACAAAATGTTCACCAATCTCATTGGAAAGACAATGAAGGTATATGTGGACGACATGCTATGAAAATCTTGAAAGCAGAGAATTATGTCAAGCACCTAGGCGAAACTTTCCAAATATTATGGAAGTACAGGATGAGGTTTAGCCCCCCTTAAATACGCCTTCGGAGTTATATCTAGAAAATTTCTAGGCTACATGGTCAATCAAATAGGTTTTGAAGCCAACCTAGAGAAGATAAAAGTCTTGATTGAAATGAGGTCACCTTAGAATCCTAAAAGGTGCAAAGCCTCACTGGACGAGTAGCTGCTTTGAAACGTTTTATCTCAAAGGCGATCGACAAATGCCTACCTTTCTTCAAGATTATGAAGGGAGGAAATAAGTTCCAGTGGATAGAGGAATGTGAGGTAGTCCTGCAAGAGTTGAAGAAGCACGAGACATGCTCCCCTCCTCTCCAAACCTAAGTTGACGAATCACTGCAGCCGTACCTAGCGGTAACCCCCAACATAATCAGTTCGGTTCTTATAAGAAAGGAAGGTGGTCACCAGCTGCTTGATTATTATATAAGCAAAGCACTTTTGGCAGTAGAGACTCGCTATCCAGACATGGAGAAGTTAGTGCTCTCCTAGGTGACATCGTTCTGAAAATTGAGGCCATATCTCCAGGCCTACACCTTACATATGCTAACTAAATTTCCTCTCAGGCAAGTGTTGCAAAAGCCCGATGCTCCGAAAAGGTTACTAAAGTGGGTGGTGAAAATTAGTAAGTTCGATATTGTGTTCAAACTAAGGGTTGCTGTTAAAGGACAAGTCTTAGCAAATTTTGTAGTAGAGTTCGCCCATATTCCAGAAATAGAAGAGGAGATTGAGCCTACCGAAACTTCCACGTGGAGCTTTTTTGTTGATGGCTCATCAGGGGAGATTGGATCTGGAGAATGAGTAGTCCTGATTAGTCCAAAAGGACATGAGCTCAATTGTGCCATAAGGTTTGGCTTCAAGGCCATTGACAATGCAAGACTCTGAGACCCTCCTAGCTGACCTTAGATTAGCCATAGAAATGGAGGTAAAGAGACTGGTAATCAGCAATGACTCCCAGCTGATAGTTAGCCAGCTTCATGGCAATTTCTCAACCAGAGATAAGTCCATGGTCACTTATCTGAAATTGGTCATGGAGTTCATTCCAACTTTTGAAAAATCTGAGTTGGTACAAATCCCATGCTCAAAGAATGCTCACGCTGACGCTCTTTCAAAATTAGTAAGCAATAAAGATTCTGAACTACTCACTATGGTGCCCATAGAACACCTTACTAGACCCTCTACTTCTACAGGAGAAGAACCGATGTAGGTCGAAGATATTCCATTATGGATGAAGCCAATACTAAGGTTCCTCAAGGACCAAACATTACCCTTTGAAACAAGGAGGCATAGAAGCTCAGAAGATGATCCACTCACTTCATTTCCAAGACGATGTGCTCTATAAACGATAAACGAGGTTTCTCCTTGCCTTTACTTCGATGCACGTGAGGAGAACAAGCAACCTATCTACTCATGAAAATTCATGAAGGGGTATATAGCAATCACTCGGGAGGATGATCTTCAATACAAAAGGTGTTAAGACAATGATATTATTAGCCAACATTGAAAAAGAATGCACAGTAGTTTGCAAAGAGATGCAATAAGTGTCAATGCCTCGCAACAATTCAAAGGTAACCTTCTCAAGAAATAATCATCGTTTCTAGCCCCTTGCCATTTTCCAAATGGGGGATTGATCTTATAGGCCCCCTACCTAAAGAGAGGCGCAATTTCAGTTTCGCAATTGTCGCCATTGATTATTTTACTAAATGGGTAGAAGCCGAACCCATTTCTAAAATAACTGAAGCAAATACTTCCAAATTCTTATGGAAAAACATCATTTGAAGGTCAAAATTCCCCATTCAATTGTCTTGGATAATGGGTGACAATTCGACAACAAGAAGGTTAGAAACTTATGTGAGAAGCTGGGCATTAGGAAACATTTCTCCTCCTTACATCACCCTCAGGCTAATGGGAAGGTGGAAGCTGTCAATAAGACTATCAAATACATGCTGAAATTAAATTTAGACGCTTCTAAAGGGGTTTGGGTCAACGAACTACCTCAAATCTTATGGTCCATCTTACAAGCAGAATAACTACAAGAGAAACTCATTTCTCCATGGCTTATGGAATAGAGGTTATGAGCCCGGTTGAAGTGGTTCTTCATCTCCTCGTCGCATTCATTTTAACGAAATATCTAATGACGAGTTGAGAAGAAGGAAACTAGGTCTCTTTGAAGAAATAAGGGATGATTTTAAAGCAAAATTGGCTCTCTACCAACGAAAAATGACTAGATACTAAATTCTAAAGTTAAGAAGAAGTCATTTTGCTTGAATGAACTAGTTTTTCTTAGGGTACTCTTATCTTCTAAAGAGCATAGGGCAAGAATCTTTGGTCCAACTGGAAAGGCCCCTACCTCATCAAAGAAGAAGTTTGGCCTGGAACTTATAAAATCGAAAATGTGGATGAAAAGTCACAACCTCATCCATGGAAAGCGGAACATCTACGGAAATACAACCAGTAGGAATGTAAATATACAATTTGTACAGTTCTTGATTCAATAAAATTGACTTTTATTAAAACATTTTGTAGAGGAAAAATATCTCCCAGCGACAAAAGTCTTAGGAGAAACATCTACAAAGATGAACCGTCCCTATGCAGAGAAGAGTGTACACTTCGATGAAGAGCTGGATCCTAAAAGGTACCACTTCCTTACTCGCAAAGTGGACAAGACATGCCGTTAATGACAAAAGTTGTTAAGGAAGCCTCAGCATGGGAGAACCGCTCAACCTCATGCTCAAGAAATTTATTAATTTTATTAAATTAAATTTGTTGTTCGGTTTATTAAGCCTAGTTTACGAAAAACAAAAGCAAAAAGTACCTATTATTGACAAAAGTCAAGGGAGAAGCCTCTGCATAGATGAATCGTCCCTATGCAGAGAAGAGTGGGCACTTTGACAAAGAGCTGGATCCCAAAAAGGACCACCTCCTTACTGGTGAAGTGGACAGCACATGCCTTAACATTAATGAAGCCTTAGCATGACGAACCGCTGAACACCATGCTCATAGAAATAAATAAAAGAAACACAAACTACCAACACTTGTGCAAATTGCAAATAAAAAAGTCTTAACAAAAAGTCGAAGTGCAATAAAGTGTAGGATCATACATAAACGCAACAAATAAGCTCTGATGTCAAGTTAGAAAGGTAAACGACCTTCTAACACTTGTAAAAAATTACAAATTTGAATAACAAGTTGCAAACAAAATAGGCTGAAGAGCATGGCAAAGCAGTAGAATAAGCAGAAAGTATAAAAAAGTAAATGAGACATGAGTATGCCCGTTTGACATTCATTTTTTTCTCATTCTCATTCTTTTTCTCTTTCTTCAGTTCAACCACACATTCTATCAATAAAATAATGTTACACGTAAACCTTAAGATTCTCCTTACTTTTTAACTACACATTCTTCAATCAATCACTATTCAAAAACCCATTTTTTCTTGAAAAACAGGTGTCAAACACCCCCTATATAAACAAAAGAAAAAATTTATTCATTGAATAAATAATTATAATGGTGGGCCAAAGCCATATTCATGGAAAATACAAAAAAAAAAACCTATCAGCTAAACAGGTGGGGGAGCTATAAAGAGAACTATAGCATTGGGAGCCACGGCTTCAGAAATTTCTTTAGCAGCATCGTCTTCAATCTCGATCACGTGGCTACCCTCGTCGGAGTTTGAGGCTCTTGTTCTCCCTCCTCCAGAAATTCTGACATCAACTCATAGGTATTGATGGTTCAAGAGTAACTGCAATCCATTCCAACATCTCAGTGTAAGCATACATCTGCCAGTATTTTGCGAAGCTTTGGTACGCCTCCGTTAGGTAGAAGTTGGTGTTCGTGCAAAACCCGCAAGCGTACGGGATCGTTGTACAAGTAATAAGATTTGTGAGTTAAGAGTATCGTTCCCACGAGGAATAATGTCTAATCTGTAGTTTAATAGCTACTATTAAATTCGAATAGTGGTAATATCAAAATAGATGGTTTATCTATTTTCTATACTAATCATAAAATAACAAAACAAATAAAGTATTTATATAATACGTGAATGTTTATATTGGAATCGTCAATCCCCATATTTTCATCTATTTCAATTCTCAATAATTAATCTAGTAAATTCATACATTCTAGACAATCGATAATCCACTATTATTCAATATTCTTTTCCAAGATATATTAAA
>CAIGRF010277410.1:17464-28056 GCA_903798235.1 Fraxinus ornus
CATCACTAGAGATCAAAGGTTGAAGAGAAGATCACAAATCAAATTGGAAGATCGTGATCCATTCAGGCTAATAATCAAACTATCATGGATTCAGATATATTTCATGTTTCTATTCATTTTTCAGATTTCAATATGGAGAATGGATCTAGGGTTTTTTTGTAAGAAAATGATTTGAATAAAGTATGATTATTCCTTTTCAATATTCTATCAACATTCACAAAATACAATATTCTACACGTAAACTCAAAACTTTTCTCTACTTTTTAACTACGCATTTTCCAAAAATTCACTATTCAAAACAATGTTTTTTGCCCAAAAAAATGGCCATCAAATAGGGACCTAGATAACTCGATATTTGCACGACATGCTTGACTTTTGCATAGCAAACTCGACAACTCGAGATTTGTCAAGTTTTACTCAGCCATCTCAAGTTCGCTTAACAAACCTCGAATTAGTAGGGCAAAAGTCGAGTATATTGAGCAAATCGAGCTTGTTACGCAAATCTTGAGTTTGCTTGACTTCATAATTTCAAACATGCATTTTTTTTTTATCCATATCTCCGAATTGAACTTCATTTTTTGCGTTAAACTCTAAATTAAATTATTTTTCTAATGGTATATTATTTATTCAAATAGACAAATCCAAGCAAAACCGACCTAATTTGGCGCATTAGTTAATTAATTAAACTTGACATACCCACTAATAAATAATCAAATTAATAAATTCTACAAATATCTCACACTTGTCAATTAAATAATTCTTAATATTAGTTATATTTATGTAATATTGTTGTAAATGTTAAAAAATTTAATTATGGCACGGAATTGAACCGAACCGAACCGAACCGAACCCGAACCCGAACGGTTCCATAATTATATTTGGATCCGACGGTTCCATTTAATAAACACTCGAAAATTTTGGTTATGTTCCGAACCGACCAATGTGCCGTCCTAATTTAAATAATTTGTAGGTACTAGCAATACTTTAAAAAAAAATCATTTCTATAGCTTTAATTTCTATTTATATAAATTTGAATGTTTAAAACAAAGGAATCGATGAGATAAAATAATTGATGTTTTAGCATTATTTACTTTTTGGTAATTTGCATACATTGGTGAATATATTTTATTAGACAACTTTTATTTGTATATTTTTAAAATGGATTATGTTATTTTGTATGAATTAAGATTGAATATACAATAGTTAAATTAATATAGTATGGTTGTGAATGTTAAAAAAATTAATTATAGTCCGAAATTGAATGGAACCAAATAGAAACGAATGTCTTAATTAAATTTGGATCCGACAATTCCGCTTACTAAACACTCAAAAGTATGATTTGATTCGATTCGGTTCTCTTTAGAATCGAATCGAACCGGACCATGTCCAAGCCTACTCTGACAGAGCAACATTCAATATCATCAAAATATGAATGTCCTCATATAAGGTCATATGATGACTTCAAGTCGAAAGATGAATTCCACTATCGAACATTAAATTTTAACAAATGATACTCATATAGTTATCTATATAAACACGTCCATTTAAATATCACTACAAATTAAGATTATGAAATCAACTATTTATTTCATAAGTGAGAAATGTCACACATACTGATCTATACATAATATTCGTATTTGTCACAGATAATTTAAGGTTCAATCATATGTAATTTGTATCTCAAAATCACAAATTTAAATTTATGAACTCTATTGATTTACTTTATCAGGATAATAATTGAATTAAATAACAGTTTTATCATAAATAAAATGCATTAAAAATATTAAAAGTGTTTACCATTGAACATGTGGCTTCACACTTGCATATTACTCACCTCAAGATGAAGTAGAAATCAAAACTGGGGAGGACAATCACAGATTACTGATTCTAGTGCAGTATACGACAAAATGGCATTATAAACATAGATAACTTTCATGATATATTGTCCCATTAACATGTCTAGGATATTGAATCTGGCTTCTATTTTTAATGTTTTCAGAAGCTATAGTATAGGAATTTGACTATGAATCTCAGAATAAAAGCTTCTACAGCATTTATGCCTACACTCATTTATTCAAAATTTTATCAAAACCCCAAATATTTGGATGAATGCTCTAATAAATATTCCAAAGAACTAGGAGCGAATTTCCTTGCAAAAAGGAAACAAAGGGACGTCGGCTGATTGTTATAAATGCACGGTTTACCGTCTGAAATTTTCTTGAAAAAATTCTCGTTTACATCAGCTTTCCCGAACGTTGCAGGATGGGCCCCACCCCGCGACCAGTCGACCCAGGTGAGGCTTCTATTTGCCAAGAGATGAGGAGATTGGATGCTAAGCATGGTCGGAAAATAGTGCTCATCCACATAGCACGCAGGTCTGCAGAACTGCTCGAACTTGGGGTAGTAAACGCTATCTTGAACAATATCAACAGCCAGTTTTCGACTGAGTTCAAACCACTGGGACCCTTTGCGCCACTCCGTGAGGTTGACCTGAGGCGACATATTCTCGTTGTAGCGGCCTCTACCGTATGGACCGGGCTCGTCAAATGCACCGATGAAACTGAACCGGGATCTTGATATGTACCGATACACAATGCTAAAGTTTTGAAGAGGAATGCATGCTTCTGATAGAAGTACAAACCACTCGTTGGAAATATCAAGCAATGCATTAGCAAGAAGTCGCCTTTCACCATCACACATACTCATCATTCCCCACTCTGCAACCTACCAAAAAAAAAAATGCATGGTGTTTTATAAAAAGTTCACACAATTGTCATATCATAAAAACTATACAACTCGTTAATTGTCTGATAAAATTTCACAAAAACAAATCAGAGCAAAACCTAAATCTAAATGCAAAACAGAAATCAGAAGTTTTCCTATCATTTCGGATGAACTTTTACTTCCCTTGACAAGTTTCCAATCATTTAACATACAATAAGCCAGGGCAGTTTCTGGCAATTAATACAGTAACATTTTCAAAATTCACAATAACCAATCCTCAAAGATCTTAGGAATCTTACAATGTCAACATCAGCATTTCAGGATAGAGAGTTATCACAGTCGATGAGCAAAACATGTCAACTTTGGATTTTATTTCTAGATTGACATTTCGAGTTTAACAACTCATAAATCAATAAAAAACTATACAATAATTTTAGTTCAACGCCCCAGATAGAGAGGTCTTATAATTTGAACTCCAAGCAGAATTACTAACTTTGAAAAGAACAAAACCTTATAAAGTTATAGTGATTTTCAAAGGTTTTTTTTTTTTGGTCATTTTCCTTCACTGATTCTTAGAAAATCATCATTTGCATAACCAACTCATAAAAATGTCTATATGACTTGTGCCTGGGTTGGGCAGAAAATTCAACATCATCTCTCTATCAAAGACGACAGCAAGCAGGCTTTAATGAGTTTGATTTGTTAGCATGCGCAATTCCCCCTATCAAATTTTCATTACCATTTTTGGAGCTTTTTTATTTGACAATCACTAGAGTAACATAATGGATTGCTCGAGTCACATATAAGTATATAACCAGTGATGATATAAAGTGTAACTACTGTTTTCTGTTGTTGTCACAATTTATTCTTGCGAAAAAAATTCTCTCTATCACGAGAAGGGTAGCTGTACAACCGAACAATTCGCCAATCAAGTACATTGAAGAAGGAAAGCCTGTTTTGCAATGAAACACCTCATGAACCTACAATATAATCCTTCCATTATTCTTTTCGCTGTTTGGAAATTATATATTTATTATATTCATATGAATAATCAAACCTAGGCCAGGAAAGCGAGGTACGTAAGATGAGACATTATTGTGACCTAAGTTGAGTTTTTTGGCTAAAGAACATACATGCATTTCTTGTATAGTCCCACCTTGATTCAATTCAAAGCACAAGTAAATAAACTCAAGTATAACCATACGACAACACTAAACAGAGCAGGAAAAATGTTTATCTCTATACCTGACTAGGAATTTGTCTGCCATAAAATGCCGATGAAGTTGGGAAATCTGGATGATAGGATGGCAATGAATGAATGTAGATCGAATAAAGCTTTTCGTTCCCCTTAAAAAACTTATCCCACAGAGGCGCCATTGGTAGAGGTCCTCTTGTCAAGAACATGAATGCAATCTTGGGAGTTCTCTTAAAGGGGTACTCTTTAATCCTAGGTACAAACGAAGCGCGCCAAAACAGCTCAGAATCATTCATAGTATGAATCAAATTCGATGGAGGCCTAATCCATTTTTCCAGATTATTAGGTTCTTGAACACATGATTGAATCCTTGATTGAACCACAGGAACTACATTCTGGATCTTGAGAAACCGACTCGTATATAAACTGAGACATGAAAACACAATGCCTACTCCCAAGAAAAGCAAGAGAAACTGAAGTAACCTCAGTGGCAAAGGCCTACTAGATTGATTTGTGGTTCTCGTATATGATTCTTTGCCATTTTCCAGCGAACCAAAACTCCCAACTCTTGATTGCATCGTTAATTCAACCCCAATTATTCAACCCCTCAAAATTATTCCTGAATCCACATTTTGAAAGACATCAGATTTTTGGAATACCGAGCTCTTCAAAATAGCTTTCTGAGAACCACATCACCACTTTGGTGTATGATTTAGAAAATCGCGAACTGTTAAAAAAAAAATCTTGATTTTCTTTCACATGGGTATTCAAGAAAACCAGTAAACAAAGCTTATTAAAGAAAAAATAAAATAAGAACCAAAATTGAAACAAGTAATGTAGTACTGCTCCTTACCAATTAGGGTAACTCCATGCTTGAAATCACGACGCAGTATTTAACAAATTAAAAATCTTAAATAGAAAGAAAAAAATGAGTTAAAATCTAAGATTCTGCAGCTGATTCAATCGGAAAAAATAGAAAGAAAAAAAATCAGATATCATAGATGGGTGAAAGATAGAGATGTTATATTTGTCATTACGTTGGTAGCTAATAAATGCCCATGAAGGGATAGTCAATGAATCAAATTTATGATGCGTGAAGAAATCAGAAACGTTAAGATTTAGACAATAAAACTGAATTATGGTGGTTTTTCACACAAATGGGGTGCAGGGTGCTTGATTTTCGGCCCAAAACGTGAAAATACTGCTCGAATTGGGAACGTTTTAATGGGATCTTCTTTGTTCAAAATGCAGCATTCGTGGGTTGTTGTTTTGTGAACTAATTCTATCAAACTCAGTAATCGGTATTGATGAGTGAGGGAGATGGACTAGCGTTTGGGAGAGAGAGAATTGAGTGTGTGCGCACTCGCAGGTGGTGGCGGTGGAACAAACTGGGAAGATAAATTATTGATTTTTGCGTTATCTTGTTGCAATTTTGAACTTTGGGACACCTCTGCAATTATGTTCGATCAGGAATCTTTGTCTTCGCTTAAAAGTGAAACTTACAATTTACTCTGGTGGACTTCCACAAAGAAGAAAAAAAAAAACCGATTTGATTAAAATTTGTGACTAAAATGTTCATAAAAGTTATGAATTTTATACAATTTATGATAAAAAAAAAATGAGTTCAATGAAAAATAATTTTTTGAAAAAATGGAAGTCAGATAGGGATAATGAATATTAACCATATATTCTATGAAAATTCACAACTTTTCAATCATACATTCTCGAGATTTTATCAGAATCTGCTAAAAAATTGATTTTAATCCCCTCCAAACAGGGGTTAAATAAATAATATTATGATAGATTGCTCAAAGATATTTTTAAATGAAAAATAAAAAAAAATGTCATTTACTATATTTATTTTTTTATTTGACATAAGCGTACATTCAACCTTAATATTATGCGTTTTATATTGAAAATAGTGAAACCAATTATATTATGAATGAAAAATAAGAAAAGTGTAGTTTGCTGACTACTGCACATGAAGCGATATTTACCCAGTGCGTACTCACGAGTAGCAGTTGTGGGTTCCTACGTTAAAAAAAAAAAAAAAAAGGTCAGTTGTCGCGTATTTCTTTTTTATTTGACATAGACTCACGTTTAATTTCGGTATTATGTTTTACGGTAAATCGTGCAAATAATTATATTTTAATGAGAAAAATAAAGAATATCATCTACTTAGTTCACTATTGACCTAGTACTGATCATTATAATTTTATATTAAATTTTTATAGATCTAATTCGGTGCACCATGCATAACTTGAGAGATTTAGAAACATTAGGATGTAATCAATTACTCTATAAAAGTTAGTACATGTGATTTAGCCCTTTTGGTGGAAATTAAAGTTAAGATTTTAGTTTAAATTAAAATTAACATTAATTTTAATCACACATTTCGTGTGTTCTACAATTTTTTAATTACACATTTCATCAACTTTTATCAAAATTTATGAAAAATTTAATTTTAATTCCTACCAAACAGGAGTAAACGACTTTGGGCGTGTTCAATATAACTCAAAATTCAATTAAAATTGAAAATATAGTTGTTATTGAGTCTCACTCGTCTAATAAAAGTTAACAAAAAACGACTAATTTTTCAATTTTAATCTCCACCAAACATCCTCTTTATTTATAAAATTTACTTTTTAAATGTGGCCTAAACCTAGTGTAAGCTTCCCTTTCCTTTCCCATCAGGCACCAAATGAAGGCTCCTCTCCGTTTTGCTTTTTTTCTTGATTTGGTTTTACTTTTTATCACTTTATACTTTTGGTTTCAACTTCTATATATTTTCTTTTCTTTTCAAACTTAACTCCTCGATCTTTGATAGTGAGAGTAATTTCATCCTACTTCATAGTTTGTCTGAAAGAGGTGTTAAATTTGTTGTAAAGTCAAATTTTACCCTTAATTGAAAAAAAATAATATAAAAGTAAGTTAAAAATGAAAAATAATAATAAAAAAGTCGTATCCCGCCCTCCACGCCCAATCGTAGGCCTCGAGTTCCCCATCAATCACATTTGATATCATGTTCGGGGAAGAGACGATCTCAATATTTACACTATCACAAGTTGGTCGATCCAAAAAAGGATAAATAATAATATGATTTTGACTTATATTTGATTTTTATCTTCTTACATATTTGAGAAAAAAAAATACTTTTAAAGTAAAAAGTTACTTATTTTGAAACTAACTCTTGTTACATTTTAAAAATAAGTAACTTATTTTTTTTTTATCCAACTTTGACAAATACGGGCTAATACAAACTAGCTTTTTTCTTAGTTTTGACTTTTTTTTAGGTTACATTGTTTATGAGAATTGGAAAAATCAGCGTTTGTGGTTTTTGGACAAAAGTAATATAATTTGAGTTATAATTCTCATCCCATCAAATTTGTGATTTTTGGCATTTTTTTTTTAATTTTAGGGTCAATCCATTTGTATATAATGGATTACCCCCTCTCACATAATGCATTGTATTTAATTTTAGGGTCAATCCATTTGTACATAATGGATTACTCCATCTCACATAATGCGTTGTATTTAATTTTAGGGTACACATAATGGTTTGTACATAATGGATTATTCCCTCTCACATAATGCGTTGTATTTAAAAATTTCGACAATGTGATCTACATCCCCATTGTGAGTAGCAGGTAAAAGATTCGGTAAAAAAAATCGGTACATGTAGCATGATCCTTAATTTTATTATATCTAACACAAGAAAATTTGATGGATGCCCTCTCTTAAAAGTATTTAGCATAATAAGTAGGTTAGGTGTTCATTTTTCTTCATCATAATCAAAAATTATTGACATGCCAGAGTTTATTCAAAACAACAATAATTAGTCCAAAAATTAGTATCTACACAATAGAAAATGATTTGAGTAAAATATGCAAGTCATATTGAATTGTATGGGTATCATACACATTTATTCTATATTATTTGTACATACCTACTTTCTTATATGGACATATATGCAATTTTATTCTTTTAAAAACTTTTAGAACTGTTAGATAAAAAGCTTTCAATCAAATGTTGAATCCCTCGTAAACGTCCAAAATCTATAATTTAAAAAGGGAAACTTACACAAATACACCTAAAATCAAGGACCTTTTAAAAAATTAGATGAAAAGTATTTTGAAAGTAAAAATACTTTATAAAATTAAATTACATGTGTGAGGCATTTTAATTAAAAAGTGGTATATCATATCACTTTCACTGTCATTGGAACCATAATTCAGATTTAGCAAAACAAACAATAAAGTTAATATTTGAATATTAGTTCAAGAAAATTCTTATAAGCAAATTGAAAGCTAAGGCATAGATGTTGAATTGTTCCATTTTTATTTAGAAAGTGACACAACATGTTACTTTTAAGTCAATATAATAATCTTGAAAATATTTGAACCCCCAAACAAAAGAGTAAAGAATTGAAATTATTGCAAATCAAGTTATATACTGAATCTGGCTTCTATTTTCCAAGTGTAGATGCTATAATATAGGAATTTGACTATATGAATCTGAAAATAAAAGCCTGTACAGCATTTATGCTTACATTCATTATTCAGAATCTTATCAAAACCCCAAATATTCAGATGAATGCTCTAATAAATGTTCCAAAGCACTAGGAGCAAATTTTCTTGCAAAAAGGAAACAAAGGGACGTTGGCTGATTGTTATAAATGCACGGTTTACCTTCTGAAATTTTCTTGAAAAAATTCTCGTTCAGATCAGCTTTCCCGAACGTTGCAGGATGGGGCTTATGCCTCAGCCAGACGGCCCAAGTGAGGCTTCTATTTGCCAAGAGATGAGGAGATTGGATGCTAAGCATCGTCTGAAAATAGTGCTCGTCCACATAGCACAGGGATCGGCAGAACTGTTTGAACTTGGGGTAGTAAACACTATCTTGAACAATGTCAACAGCCAGTTTTCGACTGAGTTCAAACCACTGGGACCCTTTACGCCACTCCGTGAGGTTGACCTCGGGTGACATCCACTCGTTGTATCGGCCTCTACCGTATCGACCGGGTTCGTCAAATGAACTGATGAAACTGAACCGGGATCTTGATATGTACTGATACACAATGCTGAAGTTTTTAAGAGGAATGCAAGATTCTGATAGAAGTACAAACCATTCGTTGGAAATATCCAGCAATGCATTAGCAAGAAGTCGCCTTTCACCATCACACAAACTCAGCATTCCCCACTCTGCAACCTACAAGAAAAGAATGCATGGTTACACGACAAAACACCCTCTTGTCCTAAAAACCCTACGACTAGTTAATTGTCTGATAGAAATATCAGAGCAAACCTAAAAACCGAACGCGAAACATAAACCAGAAGCTTTCCTTATCAAACTATAATTTCGGATGAACTTTTAGTTTCCTTGACAAGTTTCAAATCATTTAACATACAATAAGCCGGGGCAGTTGCTGGCAATTAATACAATAACATTTTCAAATTCAGATACGATCAATCCTCAAGGATCTTTCGAATCTTACATGGTCAACATCAGCATTTTCGGATAGAAAGTTAACATAGTCAATGAGCAAAACATGTCAAGGTTGAATGTTATTCTATTTAGGGCCTCCATTTTCCACCGACCTTTTAGGCTGTTTGGTAGGTTAAATTTTCCATGGAATTCATTTTCCACCGTTATCTCATTTTCCACCCAATTCTTGGTTTTCCAGACTACTTTTTTTTTGGCAATTGGAACGAATTCTATTCTCGATTGTAATAAATTATATCCATTTAATTAACAATTTTCATGAAAAATAAAGTCAAACGAATACCAAAAGATCCAAAATTTTAATATTTTACATGTGAAAAATTATACCAATCAAACACAATTAATTGACAATTCCCAATAAAACAAGTTCTAGACAATTCAATTTCCTGAAATTCAGATTCTTTCCACCCAAATTTCATTTTTCCAATCAAACGGACCATTTAGAAACTCACTAAGGGCCCCGTTTGATTCACATTATTGTAAAATAAGAATGAAAAATATAGTCATTTTTTGCCCCACACGAGATAGAAATTCAAAATTGATTGCTTGATGTGATGGATAGCGGTCATATTTTTATGGATGAAAAATGAGAAACAAACGGAGGCAAAGTCAATAGAATTGAGAGGTCTAATAATTTGAACCCCAAGTATGACCATATAACAACGCTAAACAGAGCAGAAAAAATGCTCATCTCTATACCTGACTAGGAATTTGTCTGCCATAAAAAGCCGATGAAGTCGGGAAATCTGGATGAAAGGATGGCAACGAATGAATGTAGATCGAATAAAGCTTTTCGTTCCCCTTAAAAAACTTATCCCACAAAGGCGCCATTGGCAAAGGTCCTCTTGTCAAGAACATGAATGCAATTTTGAGAGTTCTCTTAAAGGGGTACTCTTTAATCCTAGGTACAAATGAAGCGCGCCAAAACAGCTCAGAATCATTCATATTATGAATCAAATACGATGGAGGCCTAATCCATTTTTCCAGAGTACGAGGTTCTTGAACACAGGGTTGAATTGTTGATTGAACCACAGGAACTACATTCTGGATCTTGAGAAACTGGCTGATGTATAAACTGAGAAACAAATACACACTGACTAACACCAAGAAAAGCAAGAGAAACTGAAGCAATCTCAGTGGCAAAGGCCTAGTGGATTGATTTGTGGTTCTA
>CAIGRF010277413.1:5748-16012 GCA_903798235.1 Fraxinus ornus
TTTAATGGACAATTTTCATAAAAAATAAAGTCAAACGGACACCAAACTTCCAATATTTTTCATGAAAAATTATACCAATCAAACACAATTAATTACAATTTCCAACAAAACAATTTCTAGGAAAATCTTTTCCCTGTAAAACATTTTCTTTCCACCCATTTTCCATCTTTCTATCAAACGGACCCTTACAAAAATAAACATGCCCACCTATCCTACCCCCACTCTCATGAAAACCAAAAAGTCAGTAGATCCACTTTCCCCTTCTTCCCCACTACCAATCATACCGGTGGTCGAAACTGTCACCTAAAGGCCGGTTGCCACAGCAACATCACAATGTTGGCACAATCGCTCAAAGGCCCGCGTCACCAGCCAAATCATATTTTTCTTTCGTAAATCTGTTGAAGATTTGTAATAGTTTTGATTTTCATTTTCCAATTTTATGAGATTCGATTGCAGTTGTGGGGATTTGACAATCACTAGTGATGGTGGCGATTGATGGAAATTTGATTCTTAGATTTTTGGTGTCAATTTTTAAATCGGCAATTGAACAGTTGGTTTTTGCAGGGTTTTGAAATTGTAAAGACTGTTGGCGGTTTGAAATAGTGATAGTAGTATCGATTTAGGTTCAGCAACGTGTGGGTGGGCGATGGTGGCCACCATTTAACGGTGGGTGGGTTTTCTTGGGTTGATTTTCGAGTATAGGGTGAGTTTTCTTGATTTATTTTCAAATGTATAATGTTGGAAGGTGGCAATAGAGGGTGCCGACACTGGTAGTGGGTGGTGGTGTTGAGGGGAGTTGTGGTGGTTGGGTGGCTCGAAGGTGTCGGGGTTGGTGTTTCTGGTAAGGCTTGTCGGAGAAGAAGAAAATAGGCGGTTTGATTGGTGGGGTGAGGAGAGGAAGAAAAGGTGTTTTTGGTTTTTTATTTTTTGATTTTGTTTTATTTTTTATAATATGGAATTAACTGAGTTACCATTTCGCTCATACCAAATTTGGTCAAAATTAATTTTTTTTTGTCAACTAATAGTTAAATGATGGTTACCATACGTTTGGACCCCAGCTGCACATTTCTGAAAGATTCTAGACGTTCGTCAACACAAATTGAAGGTTATGGTAAAATTTGCAAATTTTGAAAATTTTAGGGACTACTATTGCAATTTCCCCCTACTACTATTTGCTGACTTTGTTCCTCGTCCACCATGTATATACACTTGGCTCGAGATTTTCTCTGATGATGGGGTCATGGACCAACCTCGATTGCTTTATATACTTTGAGCGTCCGCTCGTAAATATCACTAATGCTAAGATCATAGGCTAGTCTTGAGCTTTAGCTCATGGTTGATTTTGTCAAAATTTACATAGGATTTCTTTCAATTTTCGAGATTCTTAGTCCTATTGCTAACTAATGACTTTAGTCAAGTTCTTGGGTGTTAGAGTTCGATATATTCTTTGCTCAGCCAACTATACTATATTTACTTGCTGAGCGACAATTTTTTTTACAAACGACATATAGCGACATTTGATTCGAAGTTGCAAAAAAAAAAAAAAGAAAAAAAAGACCATACTGTAAATGATCCGTGAAGAATTCCCTTGTTGCAAATAATGAAAATATGGACAAATGTCACAAAAATACAAACATTCATAATATATGAAAAATGAGATTTAGGAGTGTATTTAATTGAGACTTTTAAAAAAATTTATAGATTTTTTTTTTTAAAATGATTGTAATTTTTGTGGACTTTTATATATTTATATGGAATTAATGGAAATCTTTCGTAAACTTTTATTTTAGAACTTTCGTAAACTTTTATTTTAGAACTTTAGTAAACTTTTGTAAAATTCATATGAGTTTTGAATACTTTCTTTAAAATAGAATTCACTTGGATTCTCACGTAAGAGGTGAACGATCGATCACTTTAATTAGATAAATAAATAATCAAAATACAAAAAATATATTTTTTTATATAACATTTCAATTATTTTTTGATAAAAGAAATAAAGAAATATTTATCATGAGATATTTAAAAAATAAATAACTATTCAATAGATTCAAAATTTAAATACAAATTAGTCTTTTTCTTAACATGAAGAAAAACAAAAAAAAAATGTTATAAGAATTTGTAATTATAATTTTCTTCGTAGAAAATAATAAAAAAGAGAGAAAAAAAAGATGTAAAAACAAAACATAATCCATGTGACATCCTTTATTTTAAAGTTCTTTTTTCTACATTTATTTTCAACCGTTTATTCACAAGATAAAATATTCTGTACAAAATCCAATTTTTTTTTTAAACTTTTTAACCACACATTTTCAAAAATTCGGCATTCAAAATATTGAAAATCTCAAATAATAGCCATCAAATAGGGGCATAATAAACTTTTAATTATGCCTCTAATATTCGTAGAAATGGAGAAGAAAGATAATATTAAAAGAGCAAAAAATACTTGTTAAAAAAATCTTTCGTAAAAATCTCCCAAAATCTTGGGGGTGAACGAGCGACATTTTTTGAAATTTTGTCTTTGTACTTTCTATTTAAAAGTTAATGTCCAGACACTTTTATAAAAGTTTTTGAAAGTCACTAATATTTTGAATATTACGTGATTTATATTAAAAGGTTGATATTAAATACTTTTAGAAATGTTTTAAACAAGAATGTACAGTACTGCAAGCATGAAAGAATGAAAATAGCAAATTGCATATAACATTTTTCAAGTATTTTTTGATAAAAGAAATAAAGAAATATTTATCAGTATGTAATGTCAGACATTTAAAAAATAAATAACTATTTAATAGATTCAAAATTTAAATACAAATTAGTCTTTTTCTTAACATGATGAAAAACAAAAAAAAAAATGTTATAAGAATTTGTAATTATAATTTTCTTCGTAGAAAATAATAAAAAAGAGAGAGAGAAAAGATATCAAATATAACATGTAAAAACAAAACATAATCCATGTGACATCCTTTATTTTAAAGTTCTTTTTTCTACATTTATTTTCAACCGTTTATTCACACGATAAAATATTCTGCACGAAATCCAACTTTTTTTAACCGCACATTTTTCAAAAATTCGGCATTCAAAATATTGAAAATCTCAAATAATAGCCATCAAATGCATAGTAAACTTTTAATTATGCCTCTAAGATTCATAGAAATGGAGAAGAAAGATAATATTAAAAGAGCAAAAAATACTTGTTAAAAAAATATTTTGTAAAAATCTCCCAAAATCTTGGGGGTGAACGACATTTTTTGAAATTTTGTTTTTGTACTTTTTATTTAAAAGTTAATGTCCAGACACTTTTATAAAAGTTTTTGAAAGTCACTAATATTTTGAATATTACATGATTTATAAATACTTTAAAATTTTAATTGAATACACGGAATTTTTAGGGAGTTTAAAAGGTTGATATTAAATACTTTTCGAAATTCTTTAAATAAGAATGTATTGTATTCCAAGCATGAAACTTGAATGAAAATAGCAAATTGTTTATAACATTTTTCAAGTATTTTTTGATAAAAGAAATATTTATTAGTATGTGAGACATTTAAAAAATAAATAACTATTCAATAGATTCAAAATTCAAAATTAGTCTTTTTCTTAACATGAAGAAAAAGAAAAAAAAAATGTTATAAGAATTTGTAATTATAATTTTCTTCGCAGAAAATAAATGAAAATAATAAAAAAGAGAGAGAAAAAAGATAACAAATATAACATGTAAAACAAAACATAACCCACGTGACATCCTTTATTTTAAAGTTCTTTTTTCTACATATTTATTTTCAACCGTTTATTCACACGATAAAATATTCTTCACGAAATTCAATTTTTTTTTTAACTTTTATTTTTTTTTTAACTTTTTAACCACACGTTTTTCAAAAATTCAATATTCAAAATATTGAAAATCTCAAATAATAGCCATCAAATAAGAGTATAATAAACTTTTAATTATGCCTCTAAGATTCATAGAAAGGGAGAAGAAAGATAATATTAAAAGAACAAAAAATACTTGTTCAAAAATCTTTTGTAAAATTCTCCCAAAATCTTGGAGGTGAATGAGTGACATTTTTTGAAATTTTGTTTTTGTACTTTCTATTTAAAAGTTAATGTCCAGACATTTTTATAAAAAATTTTGAATGTCACCAATATTTTGAAAATTACGTGATTTATAAGTACTTTATAAAAATTTTAATTGAATACACCGGTATTTTTAGGGAGTTTAAAAGGTTTATATTAAGAGCGTGTTGTATTGCAAACGCGAAACTTGCATGAAAATAGTAAATTGCATATAACATTTTCAAGTGTTTTTTGATAAAAGAAATATTTATCAGTATGTCAGACATTTAAAAAACAAATAACTATTCAATAGATTCAAAATTTAATTACAAATTAGTCTTTTCTTAACGTGAAGAAAAAGAAAAAAAAAATGTTATAAGAATTTGTAATTATAATTTTCTTAGAAAATAAATGAAAATAATAAAAAAGAGAGAAAAAAGATAACAAATATAACATGTAAAACAAAACATAACCCATGTGACATCCTTTATTTTCAAGTTCTTTTTTCTACATATTTATTTTTAACCGTTTATTTACACGATAAAATATTATGCACGAAATTCAATTTTATTTTTTTTTCTTTTTAACCACACATTTTTCAAAAAATCAATATTCAAAATATGGAAAATCTCGCAATAGCCAACAAATAGTGGCATAATAAACTTTTAATTATGCCTCTAAGATTCATAGAAAGGGAGAAGAAAGATAATATTAAAAGAGCAAAAAATACTTGTTAAAAAAATCTTTTGTAAAACCCTCACAATATCTTCGGGGTGAACGAGTGACATTTTTTGAAATTTTGTTTTTGTACTTTCTGTTTAAAAGTTAATGTCCAAACACTTTTATATATAAAAGTTTTTGAAAGTAAAGAGTGTTTGAAAGGTTAATATTAAATACTTTTTAAATTTTTTTAAGTAAGAGTGTGATGTATTGAAAACATGAAACTTGCATGAAAATAGTAAATTGCATATAACTCATTTGAATTAAAATTGTCAACTAAATGTATTTGATTGGTTTAATTTTCAACCTATAAAATATTGTACTTTTTTTTTTATATATAAAATTGAATTTTTGAGAAGTATGAATTGTTGAGAAAATAAAAATCTACCTCCCATATAAAAAATGTTTTCCTTATTTTTGAGGAAAATGTGATCACATGACCAACTTATAAAAAATATCTTTCATGAAAAATAAAGTCAATCATAAAGTTAAGTTCTTGAGAAGTATGATTTGCCTATAATAAAAATCTACCTCACATAAAGAAAATATTTTCCATGTTTTTGAGGAAAATATAGCCAAATGACCAACTTTTGAAAAATATTTTTTATGAAACAAATACCAATCAAACACTTCATAGTAGTAGGAATTTTGGTATAAAATGACATTTTTTTATGAAAAATAAAGCCAATAAAATACACCTTAAAAGTGTTTAAAAGTTTCAATTCAATCGTGACTTCTAGCACCGTTCTAAAAAGCGTGCTTGGGTGAGATGCAGACGAAACGTCATGCCTTGACAATAAGCACGAAATTAAGCGGTACACTGTCGAGTTGATCGTTTAATGAACAACTAAACAAATCGCGCTTTATCAATTTATTTTTTTGTTTTTTAAAAGTATTTTATTTGATTGTAGTTTCAAATTTTTATACGACTTTATTCATGCAGAAGTAAAAATGAAAACACGTTATGAAGTTTCATACAAAAAAGTGGCGAAAGGAAAATCGGAAAATGGTGAAGCTTAAAAATTTAAAAATTGTATAATTAGTTAAATTTATTAAGTAAATATAATATTTTATAATTTTAGATGTTTGATATGTATTATTTTAATTATTAAATGAATTTAGAATTATTAAAAATTAAAAATAAGAAAACGCTTTTTTACTTCCAATTCTCGTTTAAACTCGTAAAACTTGAAACTTGACCCTATGTCTAGATACGTGATTGGAATTCTTGAAAAAAGTCTATGGGATCATATGGGTGCTTGTCTCTATTTTTGATGCAATATCATTTTTTTTTTTAATCAAAAGAGGGTTTGACTCTATTAACTAGTAATTAAAGCTCCTTTCCAGCTGGGGGTTAGAAAAACATGATCAGGAGAGCAAATCAAACAATTTGTTAGACAATACTCAACGAAATTACCACAAAATATTCACATTTCGAATCGCTAGTCAATCATATTTTCGATAGGTATAGTTGACAATTTAATCCGATTTTGGCCACTTTCTCCTCTTACTGAGACTAGAGAATGTTCTTGTGAATTATAACCAATATTGGGTATATAAGCAGTGATTTCAAATCCAGGGGTCCATAGCTTCGACATATTGCTTAGTCTCGTTCATCTTTAGCACAGAGCTCTGTGGATGCTATCAAAGAAAGTAACGATGTCATACGCAAAAAGAAAGAGATTCATAAAATGATCTTAGGAAATTTGAGCAACTGAAGATCCTGAATTTGAGACCCTGTTATTCCTTTTAGAGTCCCGTTGGATAGTTTTTTGAATTCTTTCATTTCAATGTACCAAATAACGAGCTAATGAATCCCCTTCTTTTGCCATTGAGCCTCCCAAGCAAATTTTTATAAAAAATAAATAATAGCATGTACAAATAGTAAATCGAGGTTCCTATTTTATGGCCATTTGTTCTTCTTCGCATCTGTTACTTTGGCACAAATGTTCAACAATTTGACAAGGTGCATGCTATTTAGAACACTTCTAGTATATGGATCGATGATAGCAATGTTTTGAAAATTAGACTGCCACAACCAGTTCAATTGAAAAAATCGTGAACCAGTCCAACGATTGGTGTCGAGTATTTGTAATATTAAAATCGATAAACAGATTGGTAAAATGGTCCATTTGACCGGAAACCTATAAACAAGACATGGTTTTAATAGGTTTCGATCGCCTTGCAAAAGAAAAAGAAGCATGGATAAAGATAAGAAATGAAGCTTTCTTGACTTGACGAGTTACGTGGAATACCCTCCATAATTCATATGCATGTATATATGTTGTAGAAGCCACCAGAAAAACTTATAAAGAAAAAGTCGCTTGAGAAAAACAATGTGCCTCTCCGGCTGGTTTTTGATTGAGATAGCTTTCTAGATTTACAACCTTTTAGGCTTTCTTCTCCATTTATATAGGATTTTAAGCCCATGTTTGGTACACATTAAAATTTTCATTTTTATTCTTCAACTCATTTTCAACCACACATTTTTCAATAAAATAATATTTTTCATCATATCAATAACTCTTCCTTCTTTTTCAACCACACATTTTTCATCAATCTACTATTTCAAAATACATTCTTCCAAAATAATGTGGCTCAAACACGCCATAAAGTGAAAATTACATGGAGTACTACTTTTAAAGATTACATTTCAAAAATCAAAATTATAGTTTATATATACAAAAATAAGATGAAAATACACCTTTTTAATATTAAATAATAATATTATAAAATTCAATGAATTATATACCCATACCCCAAGCCCTAGTATTCATCTTGTTCCTCGTTTTCAATCCTCTCTGCCTCATCGTCGTTGCCAGACACTAAGAGTCGTCGTTGCCGAACACTAAGATGCCGAAGCAGCGCTGCTCGAGATCGTGCACCATCGTCGACAACGATTTGCCAGCCTCCCAGCGACCTGCATGCGCAACTCTCGACGACTTCATTCCTATAGAGATTTATAAAGCACCGCATGGTATTGGCAACACTGGTGGTGTGTTGCGTTGTGGGGCTTGTTGGTGGTGGCAGGGGTGCATTTGTATAGGGTTAGGATGCGTTGATGGCGGTGTGGTGCAAGGTGGCGGTGGTGTGCGTTAAGAAGAGTGTGTCCATTTATTTGGATGGTTATGGTGGTGCAGGCGATGTTGTTCGACGGTGGTGGAGATATAGTGGTAGAGATGGTGTAGTGGTGTAGTCGAGGTGTTCGACAGTGGTAAAGACGGTATAGATGTTGGGTACAGCAGGTTGCAGTCGACGGTGGTAAAGTGTAGATGGTGGTTAACGGTGGTGGCGACGTTGACGGTAATAGATTTGAGGCGGCGATGGTGGTGGTTGGTACAGGCGGCGGTAGAGGCAGTGGTTGATACATGTGACTGTAGTTGTGGTGTTGGTTGTCGTCGTTACAGTGTTGTTGGCGGTGTGCTACTGGAGGCAGTGGTGAGGTGGTGGTCTCAAATTATTTTGTTGATTGTGAACAATAAATTCGTTGGTGTGTGACCAATGAACAATACGTGATCAATGAAATAGATAAATTGTGACCTAAAAATATATTAAGCCATGACCATTAGTTTGATACTGTGTGACTTAAAAATAATTTGTGTCCAATTAATTTGATATCTTTGTGACCATGAAATAAGTTGTGACTCATAAATTTTTTGATTTGTGACAAATAATAATAATAATATGTGAATTAATTTATTGAATTTGTGATCGAGAAATAAATTGTGACCTATAAAATTTGTTGTTTGCAATTGTGACGTCTGTAATTGTGACTAATATATAATCGTGACCATAATTTATATAATATTGTGACCCTAAAATATTTAATTAAGAAAATGTTTTTTAATTAATTATTTATGAAATAAAATTTAAATTAATATCTGATTTTTGAAAAAGTAAACCTTATTTCTTAGATTTGAAATAGATCATACTTAATTTCTTATTAATGAAATTTTCTCGATTTTAAATTATGACCTTGGCCCATTTTTTTTTATAATAATAAAATGATTATTAAAAAATAATTAACATGTTAAAAATTTAAAAAAAAAAACTCTTAAATTTAGTATTATTTTTTTAAAAATAAATATCTATATAGTAATTTATTTTTTAAATCGTGTATATCTATCTAAAATTTTATTTATTTAATTTTTAGTTTGACGAAGATTTAATCTCAATTTGGCATTTTAATTCTTGACCTTCTTCTATCTTCGGATCAATAGTATGTCCGATTTTTAAAACATCGGATAAAAGAACTTCCAAAGAGCCGCTATATATGGGAAAAAAGGTTAGAAACAAATTCTAACCGTCGATGGTGCAATTTATCCAAAAAAAAAAGAAAAATCTCTTTTCGTCTTATTTATATAAGCTGACTTTCCTAATTTTTTTTTTCTCAAATTATAGTTTTTTTTATTGAGAATGTATTTGTTTTGTTCGTTTACCAATATACCATTATTTAATTTGCCTAGTTATAATCAATTTTTTTAATTTAATATTAAAATTTTACAGATTTTAATTTATCTACTCCTTGAAATCATCCAAATACATACACACAATCCTTCTCAAAGGAGTAAAGTTGTTGATAATTAAATAAAGGTCAACTAGAAAAATTCTTTCCAAAAATTGCTTTTTCAATAACATTAAATAAAATTTCTTAATCCGTGTGAAAAACGAAATTTGAAGAAATAGGAATGTGTTATTTCTTACTTTGACAAAGAAAATTTGAACAATTAAAAAAAAGGAACTTAGATTTCCACACGTGCGCACACACATATAACCAACACCGATGAACTTATAGAAACTAAAAAACCCAGTACAAAAACTAATTGTCTTAATGAGTTATATTCTTTACTGAGTTTATTTTATGCTACTGAATTGTGTCTCCTTCAATGCAGAGCTAGCAGCTTATCTGAAACAGTGGTGGTAACAGGTTCACATGTTAAATGAGATACTTGCATAATTAGCCGTTGTCTTTTTTGTTTTAGATAAAGGTTGCAAAAATTGCATCTTGGGATATTCCTCAGAAAATCCTGTGTTGTCGTTTCTATAATAATAACATGATGTCAGCATATCTTGATCAACCCCCCTTAAACGGATTTTTTTGTTGCTAATTTACTCACTGACTTATCGAATTTACACTTGATACAAACATCACAATCTTTCCACGTCACTCATCAGTCAACAAGGATATCAAACTTGATGTTCAAATAACTTAATTATTTTTCGTTTTTGAATATTCAGATGATTCATCAGGTCCCAAAAATGGGACAATACCTAAGGTTCATGCTCTTTATTAATGAGCCAATAGTTAGTCTTAGTGTCACAAATCAAGACTTAATGAGCCACACACATTGAGGCATAAACCTTAAGACAACTTAGCATGTATTTGGTTTCCATTATTTTCAAAATATTTTTCAACCATATATTATTCAATAAAATAATTTTATGATGTGGGACAATTGGCTTTGAAGTTTGAAGAAGAGATGGATAGAAA
>CAIGRF010277425.1:0-12512 GCA_903798235.1 Fraxinus ornus
CATTAACATATTCTTTGGATTCTAGTTTACCTCTAGTCCGAATTGTAATGTCCTCACGTATTTAAGGTTAAAATCTTTGGATGAGGTTATTTCGAGTTATCCTATTATGGTTGATGTTATCGCTACAGTTTCATGACAGTCAAGATATACATTGCAATTCCTAGAGTCGTCGATTACTTCTATCGAGTCATCAGCTAGTGTGTTTTCTTTAGAACAAATAGCTCAAGAAATTTATGACTAAGTAGTGACCGTTGAGAAAGAAAACATTGAAGAATATGTGACATTGGTATCCGAATCAGATGCTAGAACAGTAGTGGAGGAAAAAAATTTCGCAACAAGGACATACTAAAAATGAGCTTGGCCTTCTATGTTATACAAAACAAGTTTGAATATAAGGTGTTGAGATTGGACAAGGAGTACGTGATAAAGTGTTTGCATAATGATTGCAAATGGAGATTTAGATCTTCACGCTTGGGAGAAACAAAAATGTTTAAGATCAGGGAAATGTATAATGGTTACACATGCTCGATGAACATTGTTTTAGGATCTCATAGACAAGCATCTAGCTCAATTGTGTCAAACTACATCAGGTACAAATACACCACTTCACATACAGTATATACTCCTAATGATATCTCGAATGACATATTACATGAATATGGAGTATCAATGAAGTATGTGAAAGCGTGGAGGTCACGTGAACAGACATTAAAATTGATTAGAAGTGATTCAACAACATTGTTTCAGTTGCTGTCGTTTTATTTCTTTATACTAGAATAGATGACAGTCACAAGAATAGAAACGGGTCATTTAAATATTGTTTTATGGCTTTGGGTGCATCGATCGCTGGTTGGAAATATTGTCGGCCAGTCATTGTAGTTGATGTCACATATTTAAATGGCCACTACGGGGGTACACTCTTCACGGCTTGTACACAAGATGCAAACAATAACATCTTCATACTAGATTTTGGGATTGGGGGTAATGAAAATGATAAATCATGGAGATGCATTCTTGAGATGTTGAAGAGGGCATATGGATCGAGAGACGAATTATATATAGTATCAGATAGACACAATAGCATAAGAAATGCCATTGAATTCGTATATCTAGAGGCAATGCATGGGATCTGGTCATACCATTTCCTTAAAAATCTGAAGACCCATTACGCAAAATCAGGTCACAATGTCACACATGCATTCATATCTGTTGTGAGAGCGTATACAATGGATGGATTTGAATACAAAATGCAGCAATTGGACTCAGTGAATGAATATATCAGGGAATATTTGGTATGTGACTATCTGTAACATATATTATGACATCCTATAACTTGTTTTGTGTATTATGAAATGTATGTGAATATCTATGATCATGCATGTTTAATGTACGAACTATATTTCATTTATTGTTACATGAAATTAAAACATGATTATGAATGAAATATATCAATGGATACTCAGTATGTGGCCTCATTTATAATTGAAACGTGATATATTTTATGAATGTGGCCATCTGTTACCTGTTTTGTAATAATACTGACTATCAGTAGACCTTTTAGAGTTAATTGTGACCGTATGTGACATATTGTTACTTATGCTTGAATATATTATCTAATAACTAAACTCATTTTTTAGATGGATGTTGGATATGAAAAATGGTCAAGATTGCACATGCAAAACAATAGATACTCTACTATGACATCAAACATANTACTCTACTATGATATCAAAAATAGTAGAATATGTAAATACAGTCAAGAAGGCGGCAAAGAATTACCATATTCAAGTACTTCTAGAATCATTGCGGCAAACAATCCAATCTTGATTTTGCAAGAATAGGGATAACGTACATGGCATTTTCACAAAACTTGCAACCAAATATGAGAAGCTGCGGAGGGAAACAAGCAATTATGTGAGAAATCTAAAGGTAAAAACAACAAACTTGTATATTATGTTGATCACAGGTATAACTTTAAATATTTTTTTTCATTTTCAGGTTTCACCTGCAAGTTACACTTTGTTCGAAGTGAGGACAATTATTCATCGTACATGATTGATATAACTCAACATACATGTAGTTGTAGAATGTTTCAAGTGGACCAACTTCCATGTCCACATGCAGTGGCAGTGATAGCAACATTGAAGCTAGATGTGTACAACTTTTGCTCTTACAAGAGATGCATATTTGAATACCTACAAAGAGACGGTATTTCCCATAGGTAATAAATCAGAATGGATTTTGCCAAAAGACGTGAATAATATAGTTGTACTTGCTCTAATCCAAAAGAGAAGTTTTGGCCGGTCTACTGAGAGGAGAAAGAAGCCAGCTTGTGAGAGATCATAAGTTGTGAAATGCGGTGAATTCGGTAACAATCATCGAACATGCAAGAACATGGTGCCACTCAGTGGCGGACCCAGCACGCGGCGAGGGGAGGCGGCCGCGAGTGCTGGGTTCCGTCGGAACAGTGATCTAAAGTGAGGAAGAAGGAGATCGGAGTTGCAGCGCAGGAGGTGGATGCGACTGGCTAGGTTTTTTTTTTTTTTTTTCTCTCTCTCTCTTTTTCAAAAATCAAAACCAATTTCCAATTTCCATTTCCATTTTCCAATTGCACCCCCAAATCAAAACCATTTCCATTTTCCAATTCCACCTCCCAGTGACGCGGCTGACGCCGGTGCCCAAAGACTCAAGCATTATCTCTTCCCCAATTAAACAACAAATGACAAACCAATGACTCAAATCAAGGAAAAATAACATCAAACTCCGCTAAGTATTTTCACATAAATAAGAAAAATGATTAAAAATGAAACCTTCAAAATAAAAAAGAAAAAAGCTTACGGGCTTGGTTCTAGAATTTCTTGAACGTTTTTCAGAAATAACAGCAGCTTCAGTTCGGGCAATGGCAGAGGCTTTAAGCATCAAGTGAGTTGCAGATTTTGATTCCCATTTCAAGCTCTGACTTTGAAAAATATTGCATGTTTTTTAGTTATTCTTGACATGAAAGATCTTAGAATTTAGGTTCTTGCTGAAATCATAAAACCCAGCATCAATAGCTCTTCCAAGATTCACCCGCGAGCTTCTAATCACCGGAATCTCCATCTATAATCCTCGATATAAAAACCCAGTTGACAAAATTCATTTCACAAGCAAACATTTGGTACCTCAAGCTATAGATTTGGTCTTAAAGGGGTGTTTTATGTTCCAAATAATTCAAGAAAAATTGATAAAATTGGGTACTTTTTGTGGGTTTTGAACGAAGAAGAGCAAAGATTGAGAAAAAGGAGGTCTTTGATTTTGTAAGTTTTACAGTAGAAGACTGAATGAAATGGAGGACACACATGTCTTGGAGTTGTGATATATAGAAAGAAGTTAACAAATAAGTGGGTTCAATTTATCAATGGCTACCCAACAAAATACTTTACGTCATCATGGCCACTTAATTTTTTCCTTTAAGTGTTATTTTTTATTCATGAGTTATGATTATCCTTACTTAAGAATTATGATTTATGTTATATGAGTTAATTGAGAATTTGGCATTGAAATGAGATTTGTGATTTGTGAATCCGTGAATTTGTGATTTGGGCACATATAATTTATGTTGCACTATTGTTTGAATTATGAATTTTAATTTATCATTAATGAGTTGTGATTAATGAGAGAGATTTTTGAAAGATTTGAGAATGAGGCAATATTGCAACGTTTTCAAAGCATGAGACCACGTAGAATATAATTGTCTAAGTTTAGTTACAGAGTAGGTTGTATCGTGTATTTTTTAATATTTTGGATTTTATTGAATTATATTTTCATACATACTTTTTATTGTGTGTGTGTGTGAATAATTTTAAATATTATTTAATTAAATATTAATAAACGACATCCCTTTTACGATTGGCCGATTGTCGACGATCAATGGTCAACGATTAACATTCAGTCCGCCCATACTGAACTTTTTTTCTGGGTCCTCCACTGGTGCCACTTAACCAGAATAACAGCAAATTGAAAGTAAAGAAAGATCCAAAGAAATTCAAATAGCTTAGCGTAGTAATTTTTTTATACACGAGGATATTCTTTGTAATTTCAAATTGTTTCATTTTATTGCCAAACTATGTATTGTTTGGATTATATGAGTTAACATATTTATGCATAGAGCTTATATTACATTTCAGGATGTCACACATGTTTCTGGGAAGGGCAGTGTAAACAGACATTAATTGTGACTCTATTTATGATGATTGTGACCATCTGTGACCATTTCTAGCACAAAAGACAATAATAAGTTATAGATTTTTTGTTTGGTTGTGATCGTTTGTGACCGACTATGAATAAAATTTGGAATTAATTGACTTGAGTGTTTTAACTAAGTCTGAATGTCATCTTCGACTAAATGTGACCAATTCTGTATATACTATTTATGACAAATATATAAATCATACATGTTAATCATATGTGACCATACCAACTGTTTCTATTTGTGACCATTTGTGAATTGCAATTATTTAAGACATTAACCATGTGTAACCATTTGTGACCATTTTGGACCATGCAAATATAAACTTTTACCTCCATAAAATACTTAAATGATATAAACCAAACCATACACATAAAGACCAATACTTTCACTTCCATTGTACCAACTACTTGAGAAAAATAAATTCGCATTCAATTCCAAAACATATCACTAAGATAAATATAACATCTATAGACTACATCATAAAACACATGTTTTGTCTAACTTTGAATAGTATCAACCTAATCTATCATGAGAATAATTCTATCAACAGTAGTTCAGTCATCCGACTTTGATTTTTCCCTTCCAACTTGCCTTAGTTGTCTATTTTTGAACAACAATATTGTAATTTCAAGTTTGGCATTCGCAGCATCAAATGACATTAGCATTTTGGCAAGATCATTGTGCAACAAATACTGTACGTACTTTATGACAAAACACCACAATCATGCCTATAATATTTAACGTAGACAAACCATAAGTAACTACAAAATATTGATGAAAAATGACAAAACATGTAATGCCCATAATGAAACTTACGTATTTTGTTGTTGAGGTAAACTGCTGACAATGTTAATATGCAAGTCCCGGATATGTCACCAATATCATCAGTAGTGTCCATCCATAGTCTAACCATTTTTAACAGATATGTAAGAGTCTTCACAAGCGGTAAGACCCCTTCACAAACCTTATAATCTTTATACGATTTGTTGCTTGAATTGAATATATATAGGATGCGGTTATTAAAGTGAAGCTGCCCCCAACATCCAATAAGCATGATTTGTAGGCATAATGGGCATGAACACGGATTAAACTTCTCTCCAAGGAGAATTAAATGATAAATTCACAAGCGGTAAGACCCTTCCACTAACCTTATGATCCTTGTACGATTTGTTGCTTGAATTGAATACGTACAGGGTCCGGTTATTAATGTCAAGCTGCCCCAACATACAATGAGCATGATTTGTAGGCATAATGGGCATCAACACGGATTCAACTTCTCTCTAATCAGTATTAAATGATAACCGTCCACCACTGATGGTTTTGATTAGGTCTTCATTCTCATTCACAATGCTTGGATCTTGAACAAATTTAGAATATAAAGTCCGGATTGTCATATTAAATATACAGTTTGTAGTTATTGCTTTCATCTTGACACCTTCACCAAACTTGACAAGTTGTCTTATGTAATGAAAGCATGCATCCATGTACTGTAATAACAATGAACACAAATAAGTGATGTAAACTACTATGCATATGTGAAAAAATGGTGGCAATATTGTACCGTGCTGCTCAATGATAAATTAGAATTGATCAACGTATGCCATCAAGTTTTATGGTGAACATGAACATTGCTACAATAAATTGAAGACTTATCAAATTATCTGCATCGCTGAACTTTACTAGGTATACACATGTATGCACTCATCAAACAAATAATGACAGGTCGCACTTGACACAAAAAACACTTATAATCTACATTTAATGTACATGTTCTTGGGCTTGTATCCTCTGTCAAATTAATTCTGGAATGAACTCAGGTCTGCACTATCAACTCCCTTCGAATAAATTTGGAACACAACGTTTCTAGATGTAGATCTTGATCCAGTAGTGGCACGACGTGGATCAACCTTAATGAAAGGTGTCTGCAGAGTTTTTGATGGCTTTTGTGCTCTCTTCACAGGTAGTCTAGATGATGGAGGTGCATGCGTATCTTCCTGATTCAAACATAAAAAAAGAAAGGTTCTTGAATTAGTGTATGACAATCAATTTAAATTTATAATATGAAATACTAAATGTTTCGTGAAACTAACATCTTCGATATGACATTGAATACTCCAACACTTGTACAATAGCCTCATCAACATGCTCCTGCACTTCTTTACTAGCAAATAATGCATTTTCAGAGGTTTTAGGACTCTGTGAGTAGCCAACACCTAGATCAAATGAAGGAGATTGGAAAACGTAGTCATCATGGAAGCAATGTAAAGATTCAAGTGCCATGTGACATTTATCCTTCTTTTCAACCACATTATCACATTTTGGATTAGGTCCCATGTGACTCATGCCCTTTCTTTCAACCACTCAACTTTTTCTGAACTTCATCTATCACCGAAGATAAAATATCAGACACAGATTCAACAAAAGATTTAAGAGACGACCTAATGTCGTTCAAGCCATCTTTCAATACATTTTGACTTCAAATGACCTCATTGAGTTTCAAAAAATTGTTTGAATGACGCATTTATATCATTTAGGTCAGACAGTTCTGACTTCATCGACAAAAGCTCATCTTTCAGCCCTTTGTTATCCACTTGAAGCTTGGTTATTTCCTCATCCATCAACTGCTTCAGTCGACCACATTCCTGAAAATTTTTGTAATTAGTAGGATTGTATAAACTAGCTTATTAAGTCTATAAAAAATGAAATTACTTACTTTGACACGTGAACAATTAAGATGATAGACATGATGAGGCTGAGCAGGAGAGCTAGAGCTAGCAGTCCCCGTCTGTTTTTTACGACAGTGCATTGAAAAAATCATCATCTGAATCTTGAACATGTACCTTGACAACAGTGGAGTAGACTCACTTTTGCCCACTAGAGTTTTAGAGATCGTAATGTTCTGATTTGGTTTTCTAGATTTCTAGTGCTACACATCTATCGATTGTACCCAGCATACAGAACAACGAAATCAGTTAGCACAATGAAACAGATCAGGTCACAATATATATGAAGGAAAGTTACAAGTAACATATTTCAGGTCACAGTCATAAAAGATATGTGACTTTACGAATAAGATATTCATACTTTAGGTCACAATCACATTCCATGTCATAATATATCTAAAATTCATATTTAGAACCTGTCATATATAACATCCTGAGCTCTATTTCAGATGGATCAATGTCATTTATCACAACCTATTTGACATAAGATGAAAAAAAGTTGAGCATATATCGTTATAAATATGTATAACTAATCAAATGATTACATAACAATTCAAATGTATTTAAGAACTTTCATTCTCGCTTCCATACACTCCGTCCTCCAATATTGCTACTAAATGACGTTTGTGCGCAGTCCAATTCATAATTCGTGGATGTTTCTTACAAATTCTTGTGTCAATATTCTCCTCAAGTGCAAGTATGCACTCATACAGCCACACCTGGAAAGCCACTAAAAAATCCATCACTATGTAGTTGTTTGTTTTGATAATCCCTTCTTTAGTGACGATAATGTGGTCTCAAACAAATATCTGCCCTAAGGAAACATTTCAAGAATGGCAAAATTGTCTGCAAATGCAAAAATGTATTGATCTAAGACCTTCGGGTAGGGTGTAGCAAATATATACGACATGATAAGATATATAATCCCAACCTTAACTACGTCATGGTCTGGTGCATCATTTAGTTGCTTGTTAGGTTGCTTCACCTCCCATAGTAAATATATTGAATCAACTATGGCTGCACTACTATCTCCCTACAATGCATGTAGTAAGAGACACATGTTTTCCAGAATAACCCTTTGAGCATCAGTGAATTTCATCACAAAGTGTGTGATGACACTCTGTGTGGGTATTATGATCTTCCCAAGGAACCAATTCCTTGATTTTATTACATAGTTCCAGTCCTGCACAATCGTAATGTCATACATGTTGCTGTGACCTTCAACACATAAACATTTGGTCACAAATTCTCCAAAACATAACAAATAACAATAGATAGTCAAAACACATATTTGTTTTATCTACTCTGAAGCATATTAACACGTCACAAGATAGAATCAACTACCATTTACATTCCGGAAAAATTAGAAACACAAAATAATATTTTAAAACATGATAGTGCTGATATTCTAATTCAATCCAGCTTACTTTACAAAATATGTTCAGTTCACATAAATAGTAATTAATCAAACAATATACCAAATAAGTCACAAACTCTTCAAATTACAAAATACCCAAACTAGGTCACAAAAGACCCAAATCAAGTCACAAATTAGTAAAAAATATATAGCAAAACTCACAAATCAGGTCACAAAATCAAATTTCATCTTCTTCACGAATTTTCCGCCAGAGGCCGACATTTTGACTTTCTTTGCTGAAGAATAACTTCCGCCATCTTTTTTCCTTTATCATTCTCCTTTATATTCACATCAACACTAAAAATTCTAACAATTTAAATAATACAATGATTGAAACTTAAATGTAATATGACTATTCACATGAATCTCCGATGATAATCCCGGCGACTTGGAGTTTTTGTGCATTTGAAAATGGTAGAGAAAGAGAAAGACGTGAGTTCTCTTGTAGAGAGAGAGACGTGGGTTTTGTATTGTAGAGAGAGAGGAGAGGGAAATGCGATTTTCTGTAAGGTAGAGAGAGGGGGATGTGGTTTGAATGACATAAATAAGTACATAAAGAGAGATACGTAGACAGTCCAGATTAAATCTAAAAAATAAGCAGTTAACATAATAAAACTATTTTAATTAATTTAAAAATAGATAATTATCACCTGATCTTTGATTTTAAACTTTATCCCCTTATTTTTGAATTGTATTACAAATTTGAAATTTATGGTTTTTGATAATTTTCTCTTAATTGTGTCTAGTTTATCATCACTTATTGAGCACTTTGATCCTCAATTTTTTTTTCAAAATACATTTTTCTCTCTCTTCTTTTCAATCAAACATTCTTTAATAAAATAATACTACACGTAAAGTAAAGCTTTTCTTTATTTTTAACCACACATTTTTCATTAATCTACTATTCCAAAACGCATTCCACACAAAAAATGGGACTCAAACATACCCTGAATTATATTATCATTTAAATTCGGATTAGAACATCATAACATTATTTTTTTCTTTTCATTTTGCTATACAAACTAAATCTTGGAATAAATTTCATCCGCGGTCACGAAAATTTAAATGTAATTGAGTCAATAAATTTTAGGATTACTCAACTTTAATTTAATTTTAAGTATGAATTTTAGAGGGTTTTTTGAGAGCTCAAAATCACTATTAGAAGGGCAAAAGTACTTTTGTATAAAATACGGTTTTTTAAGAGCCCAAAATCACGTTTAAAGTACTTCGGTATAAAAATGCATTGAGAGAAATGCAGTGATAACCAAAAAGTGTTAAATTGGTGATATTTGAAACTAAATTAAAAACTTAGTGACTAAATTGAAATTTTACTTAATGTTTAGTGACCACCGATGAAATTAACTTTCAAAATTTTTGTTTTAGCCCCTGTTTGGTACACATTAAAATTTTCATTTTCATTTTTCTACTCATTTTTAACCACAATTTCTTCAATAAAATAATATTTTTCATCACATCAATAACTTTTTCTTCTTTTTCAACCACATATTTTCCATCACATCAATCAAAAAAATGCATTCTTTTGAAAATAATGTGCACCAAACAGGGGCTAATTCGGGACGGGTCCTAACATTTTTATACCCCTTCTTATCAATCACACATTTTCTAATAAAATAATATTAAATGTAAACTAAAAATTTGACCTTCTTTTTTAACAACACATTTTCCATCAATCTACTATAATACAATACTGTTATATAATATATTCTTCCAAAATAATAATGTAGTTCAAACACACCAATTTCGCAGCCCCATTTTATTTCCCTTCAACCAAACTGTTGAAGAGAGGAGACAGAAGACGGCGCCGTTGAAGAAGCTGTCGGCCACTCTGTCAATACTGCACCAGCTATGACTGTGTTGGCAGCATCAATATCCACTGCCCTCATGCGCTCCCACCGGTGGGTCCCGTTCTCTTGCATGAATGACACGTGTTTCGGCGCCTACTACAAATCCACCACCCTCTATTTACCATCTCCATTTCATCTTTTTACTGTCATCTACTTTTCAAATTCACTACTGGACTTTTCTTTTTCTCCGTGTCGTTTTCTGTGTGTAATAGCGCAGTCTGCGGCGAAGATTTTTTTTTTTTTTTGGCAGTAAAATTGTAAACAGGTAAAGGAAAAGGGATTTTTGGGATTTTCTTTCTGCACATTTCAGTGACTTTTCAATACATATTTATCTTCCCCTTCAATTGAAGCAAACCCTTTTCCAGGGTTCTCTATTTCTCTCCGTCTCTGCTCCTTTTCTTTTGATACTGTTAATAAACCCTGAAAGTCTGAAGCCCGAAGCCATTGCTTGATAAGCTATGTCGGGTCTTTACAATTCCAACTTTTCTCCTGCAAGAACTGTGTCTCCACAGATTAGAAATACCCCAGATGTAGAAAGGTATGATTGTACATTATTTTTTATTCTCTTTTTTTAAATCTGGTTACTTGAATAATTTGGCTGATTTTGATCGATGTTGGGTTTCTTTTTTATGTTATGTTTCATTTTGAAATATCTTAGTAATCAGTACTTGTCAGAGCTGTTGGCGGAGCATCAAAAGCTTGGACCTTTCATGCAAGTGCTTCCCAATTGTAGCAGACTTTTGAATCAAGGTGATTTTTTTATTTTTCTTTTTTACTTCAGTCATTGATACTTACTTCCCTTATTTGTTGGATCTAGGTTGTGTGGGTTTCTGTGTGTTTTAATTGCATCTTGGAGAATTCACACGGTGATTGTTTTATTTTTAGATCATTAGATGTACTTGTTGGATTTGAACATATTCAAGTTACCACAATAGACGACCTTGTTGTACTTCCCCGTGGGTGGCTAGCTGTTCTTGGCTGTAATTCAACATTCTCCCATAAATTCACTGCATTTTCATTGTGGAATTGCACCTTGACCATTGTTGTATGATTGGTTTTGATTTCTGGATGGAGCATTAGTTGTGCCCTTGGTAATGAAATCAAGCATTGTTTATTTTTATTGCATTTGAACAATTTCAATGCGATCCATTTTGGTGGCAACCAAAATTCTTGAACTTAATAGTCAGCGCATATCTGAATATTTGATAGGGTTGATGCACGTATGTTTTTGGAATGTCTATTTGAAGTGATAACGAGGCTACATTTGTATAACTTTGTCGGTTTTTCCTTAGCTTTCTAGTTCTCTCGAAAATTGATGATTTTTTTTTTTAAATTGGAAGGTATGTGGGAAATTCTAAATATCTGACCCTTATTTCGGATTGGTCCAGTTTCATGGAAAAACAGCAACCAGTTTTCTCCACTGTGGACCTCAAATTATGGGGTTGGCATAACTACAGAAATTTGTTAATTTACTGAAGAGGAGCACAAAATTAAGTGTTGAGTGAGGGGTGGTTGAGAATAGTATTGCATAGTAGGTAATAATGCTATTACAAACTTCATTGGATATCCGCGATTCCGCGTTTCACTTGTTCTGGCACCTTTGATTTGTCTTTGGTATTATACTTTTGAAACTGATCAATACTTCCTTTTATTGATTGGTGGCATCTCACGTGGAGTGATGCATTTAGAGTTCTCCTTCTAGCTTTTAGATTTAGTAAAACGTGTTAAAAAAAGGCTTTGTTGACTGATAATATTCATATTAAATCTGCAAATACCACTAGTTAGAGTTACAACAGGATGTTCTAACTCTCATGTTAAATAACTGTTGTGATCTAGCATTTTTCAAAGGTTATGCTTTGCTGATTTTGAAGTGTCATCTTCCCATTGCCCTATCACTGTATCTTTACAGAGATAGTACGGGTTTCCAGGATTATGCCAAACCAAGGTTTTGGTGAACTTGATAGACTAAGACATAGAAGTCCTAGTCCCATGTCTTCATCAAATCTTTTATCAAATGTTGCTGGTACAGGGTTAGCTGGTTGGAATGGACTTCCGCAGGAGGTAATTAGTTTTCTGATCATTTGGTTACTTCTATATTATATGTCAATCAATCTGGTTATGTTATATTGAACATCCCCCCCAAATTAAACAGAAGTATGGAATGGAAGTGCAATGTCATTGTACTGAAAAGAAAATTGAAACTGCTCTAATATTGCACCTTTGGTATCAGTGTAGGCTGCTTAAGTGAATGTTAGTATCATATTTAGTGTAGAGGG
>CAIGRF010277470.1:22996-33546 GCA_903798235.1 Fraxinus ornus
AAACTCACTTTAATGGACAATTTTCATGTAATACAAAGTCAAACGAACACTAAACTTTGATGAAAAAATAGTTTTTGAGCAATTTTTTTTGTTTTTACTTTTTGGCAATATTAACAAATTTCATAACCAATTGTAAAAAAAAAAAATCATTTTAATTGACCAATTTCATGTAAAATAAAGCAATACGTGAACAAAAAGATCAAAAATTTTAAAAATTTTCCGGGTGAAAAATTATATCAATCAAACATACTAATTATAATTCCATGTAAAACATTTTTCTTTCTACCTATTTTTCACAATTGCAATCAAACGGATCCTAACATTATTTATTATGTCCCATATGTCTATTTCCATAAGTTATTACGCTCGTCTTTCAAGACACATGCTGATTAATTTATAGTCTCATACAAACTACAACTTACATTACGCGCATCTAGTGCAAAACATGTTAGTTTACTTGAATATAAATTATTGTTGTGATGTTAAATTTTTCTTTCCTTTCTCTCATAATTCACTTCGTATTGAGTTAAACGCCAAATTGCTTTTGCAATAAAATAAATAACTTAAAAACATTTATCTTTATGCACGCGGATTATTGGAGTCACGACTATAATGAAAAGGGGGAAGTTTGACTGTTTGAGTGCATGGCTTCTAAAAACGCGTGTTTCGTTGGAATTGTAGAAATAGGAGGGAGAGTTACAGGAGAAAAAAACTGGGTCACGCAATCAATCATTACCCTGAAATTCAACTACTCTTTCTCTTCAGTCTTCTCTTCGGCAGTGAAATTCGCGGTCGAGTAAAAACATTGTCAGCGTCAGAATCTAGAGAGAGAAAGTACTTCAATCCAGTGGATCGGTGATGGCTTCTTCCTCAGATCGCGAAACCTCCGTTTACCTTGCCAAGCTCGCCGAGCAAGCCGAACGCTACGATGGTAAATCCCTCACGCTCGCGCAAATTTTTTTATGCACGTAAAAATAAATAGTGAAGTATATGCAGATCCTACTTCTAATTATGCTTCGTATAATTCGTAGAACTATGATTTTTATTTTTTGGAACTTGAGTTAGCTAATATTTTGTTCGAGATATTGACCGATAATTAATTACTTATTAGAAGGGGCTAAGTTGCAATCAGCCTTTTAATTTCGCTTTGTAAGTTAGTATTTGACTTGAGCTTTAAGGAGTTCATAATTTTTTAACTTTTTGTGATATCTTCTAATTTTAATTATTCGTTCTGTTAGAACTGAGGTTTTTCGTAGCTTCTATAAACGAATTATTTAAAATATTTCAATATTTTTTCTTTAAGTTTCTTGTGTCTTTGGTGATTCAAATAGTTTATTAAAGAATTGGATTTCATTTTTCTCACGTCTTGCGAAATTGCATTTTCAGTTGCGTGATCAATACAGAATGAAAAATAAGTACAAATCTGATTTTCTTACAGAGATGGTGGAAGCGATGAAGAAGGTGGCAAAGATGGATGTGGAGTTGACAGTGGAGGAGAGGAACTTACTGTCGGTGGGGTACAAGAATGTGATTGGGGCTCGGAGAGCTTCATGGAGAATCTTATCTTCAATAGAACAGAAGGAGGAATCCAGAGGGAATGAGCAGAATGCTAAGCGGATCAAGGAGTACCAGCAGAAGGTAGAGTCAGAGCTCACCAACATTTGCAGTGACATCATGACTGTCATCGATGAGCATCTCATTCCTTCATGTACAGCTGGCGAGTCGACCGTGTTTTACTACAAGATGTGAGGATGGTCTTACCCTCAGTCATGTTTGAGTGTGATTTTTTGTTTTAATAGGAAGTTGAAGGGGTTCTGTCTTGCAGGAAGGGGGATTATTATAGGTATCTTGCAGAGTTCAAGACTGGTAATGAGAGGAAAGAAGTTGCTGATCAGTCACTGAAGGCGTATGAGGTATACTTAATTTTTGGGAATCCATAAAGCATATTGCTTGAGTTCTATTATCAGGTAACATATTCCTCGACTTGATATATCGACTGAAATCCTTTCAAGAATGCATAGAAGACTGGATGGGCATGACAGAAACTTGTCTTGGTGGAGAGACATCATGTTTGTGGCTCTTGATGTGTGCCTGACTGTGGTATTTTATCTAACAGGAATTTTTAAAGACATCGCAAGAGACATTATTAAGTTAGGGAAACAAGAAGACGTCTCAGAAGCATATAGGAATCTTTGCCCAAGAAAGTAGAAATTCACCATCTGCTGCGATGAGTGTTGCAGTGTTGACCACTGTATAAAAATACATTCACCCCTGCTCGTAGTGATATTTAAGGACAATAGTATTAATTTTATTTTGCATGTAGAGGAAGTCATTAACTGCTTAAGGATTTGTGCAAGGGCAAGGAATGAGGTGCTTCATCTCATCTTATTTTTGAGCAATAAGCTATTAAATTTCATTGCACGAGACGATAAATGTATTCCAAATGTTTGACTCTCAAAATTACAGAGGTGTACTTGCTTGTATTTTCCTTGTCATTCCCATTCCTTGACATGTCGAGTTGGTTTGCCTCCGAAGCACATGGTTTACCACTTTACCTGTCTTGAAAATTGGGAACCCTGGATCTTAATTTGGTAGAGTAACTTGGTTGCTTCTATGACAGTGTTACTTTCACATTGTTCGAAAAGAATTCAGTGAAGCCATATATCAACCTTTTTGGAGCATGCATTTTAGGAGCTCTGACTTTGTGGATATCTTAATGAACTTTATTCATTGTTGAGTGATATCAATTTACTCTCGATCTCTATCTCTGTGTGGGGGGTTGTTTGTGTGCACTCACATACTTACTTTTACTTCTGGAATCTGCTTGCAGACAGCCACCACCACAGCCGAGGCTGAGTTGCCTCCAACACATCCCATTCGTTTGGGTTTGGCATTGAATTTTTCTGTCTTTTACTATGAGATTATGAATTCACCTGAGAGGTTTGTCTTTTACAGTCATTTGTGTTTTTTCCAAAAAATAATTCACATTTTAGTACTCTACAATTTTTTTTATTGCAGAGCTTGTCACCTTGCTAAGCAAGCTTTTGATGAAGCAATCTCCGAGCTGGACAACTTAAATGAGGAGTCATACAAAGATAGCACCTTGATTATGCAGCTTCTTAGGGACAATCTCACATTGTGGACCTCTGAGATACCAGAGGATGCAGGTACAATAGTAGTTGTCACAATATCACATGGCTTAAATCTTACTGCATTTTAATTGATTTTGCGTCAGAATTTAGTTGGTATTCTTTTACGAGGTGTATATTCCCCTGCCTAGGTTGTGAACGATCACTGCAAGTTGTAGGAGGATTAAATGAAAGTGCACTATATACATACAGATTAATAAGTATAATCAAATGATACTTACTTTGAAGCAACTTTCTGATCTCTTCATATTGTCATCACAGATTTTGAGAGGTGTTGCCTACTTTATAATATTTCTACAAACGTCTACCATGTGATTTTTTATATTAATATAAAATGGTTTGTTTCATATAATGTATGACAGACATATTTACGTGTAAGGAAGTGCAGAACTGAAGAAATATGTTTCTACAAAAATGAAACCCCAGTTTATATATGTGATGATATCATGTCCTTGAGATGGAAAGGATAAACATTATGGAAACCAACAATTTAAATTTTGAATGCGATAATAAATAATCCATGAAATGTTACATTTTTCTAATCTTGTTCTGCTTTCCTTTTGCGTGCTGGACAGAAGAAGCACAAAAACTGGATGCTGCCAAGAAAGCTGGAGGAGAGGGTTCAGAGGTAGGCTGCTTTCGTTTCCTATAATTTATAAAATCTTCGTGTACTCACGACTTGAAATAAAATAAAATAATTTGTGGATTCATTCTTTTCCTTGCAGTGAATCAGATGGATGTCAGTTTGGGGGAGGGAGGATGATGATACAACACACCCCCAGAATACTTGATTTTATCGTGTGTCCTTGTTATGGTTTAATAGTTTGAAAACCTATCTTCCTCTACTGAATGGAGTAGTCAGTAGTGTGTGATTAAACAGGTGGTTTTTTTTTTCAATTACTACCTTAGCCTAGATGGAAGATTTGTGTGTATTTTTTCTCTCTCAGATTAGTGTCTCTGGAGGCAACTTATTGTGGATTTTACCAACTTATTCTCATCTAAGTTCATGAATATGGAATATTTAGCTAACGCAGCAAGTAGCAGGCACAAGAATAAAAGTTTAAAAGAATGAAACTAGAAATAAGGCCTTGTTTGATTCTCATTCTATTCAAAATATATTTTTCTCTTTTCTTTTCAACCACACATTCTTCAATAAATAATATTAAACGTAAATTCGAAACTTTTCCTTATTTTTTAACCCGTACATTCTTCATCAAATCACTATTTCAAAATACATTTTTTTTGGTGAAAAATGAGCATCAAACAAGCTCTAATTAACCAAAAAATAAAAACGTGATTGATTCGATTTCCATTCCGGTTGTGATTGAGCCTCCCACGTTTGGTTGAAAAAATTAAAATAAAGGGATTTCTTGAATGGGAACTTGCATCATTGGTCCCTTTTTCAATGTTTGCAAGTTAGTCTGTTGTAAAATTGTACAAGTAGTTCTCAACAATTCAAAATTCTATTAAATCGTCTACTGGGGCATGACCGAAGGGCGAAATTGTGCCTCTATTTAGTTTAGAAAAAAAAAATAACTTTTAGTAGATTTTAATAAAATATGTGTGTGAAAATTTTTGAATCTTACGAATGTATGATTAAAATTAATTTCGATTCAAATTTTAATTCAACTGTGTAGTTGAACCAAATAGAATATCGACAATAAAAATATACCTGCGAGGGAGGGAGGATCTTATGGGCACTCTTTGACAGTTGAATAATTAATATCTTGTCATTTTTTTTTTCGTTTTACAGTGACTAACCTATTACTTATAGCCTGTTTGGTAGATATTAAAATATGATTAAAATTGAAAAATTAGTCGTTATTGTTGACTTTTATTAAACGGATGAGACCCAACAACGACTATATTTTCAATTTTAATTGAATTTTAATTGTTACCGGGCTCTTAATTGATAAATCCAATTATCCTATTATTCTTTTATGGGATGTATCTTCGAAATAGTGAGGGAATAATAAAATAATAGCATTTGGCATATGCCAGAAAAATACTGCAAGTACGATAAGGCGGGAATTCTCCCTCTCTAAATTCTTTACGTAACTGCCACCGGACCTAATCGCCATGGGAATCGATCCCTCTTTCAGTATATTAACAATACGAATTCCCCTTTTTTTTTCCTCACTCCCAATATACAAATATTCACACACAATCACTCAAATTTAACGTTCTAACAGAAAAATGGAAAACTCTAATGGTGATGTGAAGGCCTATATATCTGCTGTTATTTTTGATTTGGATGGAACCCTATTAAGCACAGGTGTGTAATTTCACTTCTTTTTATCGATTTCTGCAAAACTGATGGTTTGGATGCATAATTATGCGATTGAATGTTTTGCAGAGCAAGTGACAAGGGATATTCTGAAGGATTTCTTAGCAAAATACGGTAAGGTGCAGGATAAGGAGAAGGAGAAGAAGAGATTGGGTATGGCCAATAATGAAGCGGCAATTGCCATTGTCAATGATTATGAACTTCCGCTCACGCCTGAACAGTTTACTCTAGAAATCATGCCCATGTACCATGGTCTGTAAGTACAAATACTTCTATCTCCACTTATGACACTGAACATGTATATATTTTTTAATAATAGGAAATTACATTACTTGTTCGAAGTTGTAAATTTTCTTTATGTAAAATCAATTTTTTGAATCGAATCACAAGGATGAAATTTAAAAAATTAAGCAGTAAATAATTCTTTCGTGGTTGTGATAATGTGATAGGTGAGTTTAGAAACTGGAGTCAGACTTCAAATTCCGGTTTTCCATCTGACAAATCACTCCATGTTGTCAAAAAAATATGTAGACTGATTTATATGGTTGCGTGAGTGGGATTGAGTCTTGAAACTCTACTTGGACGTTGCATCAAAATGCTAATTACAGAATCATTCACCACAGAATAAAATGGATGTGGAGATTTCATACACGTTCTTATTAAAAGTTTTTAACAGAATAAATATGTTACCTTTATTGTACCCTTGACGGGTTGGTATGAAAAAGAGTAAGGGGAATTGATATGCTAGCTTCAAGAATGAGGTCTGTGTGATTTGCGCTCTTAAGCTGGATTTTCAAAAGATGGAACGACATATCCTTTTTTCCCCAAGTTTAATCTTTGCTATCATTCTGAACCAGATTGAGAACAGTCATCCGTTGTTTCGTCATGCTATTTTTTCTCAAAATGCTGACAACTTAAGGCTTTTAATGCTAGTGCCTAGTTTAATGAAGTTGTCGAGATATATACTTCATAAATTTTGACGAGCATGAGTTTCTTGAACTATATTTTCTCTTTTATCATTTTGGATAATTTTTATGTAATTCTTATTCTTTGTTATGTTTCCTTGTAGATGGCAACAAGCCAAAGCACTTCCAGGTGTTAATCGTCTTATGAAACATCTTCGTAAGCATGGAGTGCCATTTGCCCTTGCTTCAAACTCTATAACGAAAAACATTGATGCAAAAATTTCTCACCATGAAGGTAGTGATGTTCTTTTTCACTTTCTTACTATATTGGCCAAAATCATCCATTCTTTACATCACGATTCTTTTTATGATTATCATGTAGAAGTTCCATCATTATTGTTTCATTTGATTATTCATGAACATGTTTTTCATAATCAGTTCTCTGCTTTCTAAATTTTCCAGTATGTATAGTTTACTAAATAGCCTGGCTACTGTTAATAATTTCACAACTACCACCGCTGGCTTTTGTTTTCTAAAACTTAATTGCAGTGACTACTTCCAGGACTGTTCTTGAATATTGACTCTGGATTACTTTTGCATACATTTCTCTGTTCAGGCTTACCTTTCTCCTTTAATATTTTGTAATTTCCAGCACGCTAAATTCAAATTTCTCATGCATCATGTTGCGTTTGAATGGCCTTATAATTACAAAGTTTCTCATTATAGTCCTCCTTGAATTGTATGTTTCATGTCTCGCTTGCAAAATATGCATAGTGCATCTCAAGTCACGCCTTCTCTCTGCTTCATATTCAAGTTCCCCTCTTTTGTGTTTATAGGTTGGAAAGAAAACTTTGCAACAATTCTTGGAAGTGACCAAGTCAAGTCAGGGAAACCCTCCCCAGATATGTAAGATAATGATTTTTTTCTCTTAGCTATGCCTTAGATCTTTTTCTTTGTCCTGCATGAAATGTAATAATGCATTTTATTTTCTTTCTGTTCAATTTATTTTCAACATTAAAGAATCCTGATGTCTATAGCTTCATATTCATATAATGGATGATATTAATTTTTCAGAATAAACAGTCAGAAGCTTTTCAGTGAATATTGTACATGGGACTTAACCCTTTGTTTCTATATCTGGTATATTAGGATTTTTCCTTCCAGAATCTTTTTCCAATTAAAAACTGTCCATCAGGTTTCTGGAAGCTGCAAACAGAATGAGTGTAGATCCAGCCAATTGCCTAGTGATAGAAGATTCCCTGTAAGTCACAATATTATAAGTCTTTTTTTATTTGGTTTATTTGTTTTTGTCAAAGTTATCAGCATAATTTATTATAGCAATATCTAAATCGCATGGTTCCTCGCTGGTGTCCCAAGAAGGAAATTATATGCCATGATTTTATTATTCTTTGACTGCAAACAACCATGCCCATATATTTTGAGGTAACTAGAGGTAGTCTGAACCAAGAAAAAGGAAGCAAGTAAAGTGAACTGACCTGGCACAACGTCGTACAAAAGAGAACATGGAATTCTTCCAGCAATATTTGTCTCATGCTATGCAGTGAACCTCTCTATAAACTGATTGATGGAGAACTTCATTACACGTATTTGTCTTTTCACGTTTACAGTTTTATTGACCTCAAATTTAGTCACACTACAAGAGATGTTGAAATTTCAATTCTTTCCTAATCATGCTTTATTTTCTTTTCCTGTCATAAGAGTAATTGATTTATAAGCATTGTTTAGTTCATAGGAAGAATGCTTTTGAGTTAGTTAACCTGCTATACTATCATTTGCGATCAAATTTAGTACAAGACCACATTAGCTTTACATTCCTCAAAGAGAATAGCATTCTGTATGTTATTGAGTTAGGAGTAAAACTTTTATTGTATTTGAAGTGTAGCCCCGTCTAAATTATCAATCGGTTGAAGTTTTATTTTTGTGTGTGTGTGTGTGTGCGCGCGCGCGTGCCCACACTCAAATCTTATCTGAAAACATAAATTTATTCACAAAGTTATTTTCATAGACATGATCACATATTTTAAACTTGGTCCCTGCTATATATTATGAGATTCTTTTTGCTTCTGCACCTGTTAATGTGTACGTTTCCTCGCACAAGAGTTGACTGTTGAATGATAATCTTCCACATTTGCTAATGCTGGGGTTTGGAGCAGGATTTGATTTCATTAGTGAGATAGAGGACCAATATCTCTTATTTCAAGCTTTAATTTATATGCAAACTGGATGAGCACAGTTTTAGGTTTCAAATGGGAACGTTTGATACATAGTTACCGAAGGTGGAATAACTCGTTCTTGAATATCTTCTAAGAATACATTGACATAAATGGTACACTTTGGAACTACCCAAGAGACTTATCTTGACATGATCAGTAGCCAGTAATTAGATATACTTCACTCTATTGTGCATGTATAAACTGGTGCAGGAAACTGCATTACTATGTACATTCTTCTATGAATTAATTTTTTCTTCTCTAGATTTTTAGCAATCATAGTATATTATAACTTGATTTGTCAAGCTTTTGATTATGTAAATAAACATTCCTTGTAAATTATATGGTTGCTGACTTTATTTTTTTACATTCGTTTTTATTTTAAACCATGATTTATTGCACTTCTTGTTTCCAACAGCATTGGTGTCAAAGCAGGAAAGGCTGCTGGAATGAAGGTTGTGGCTGTGCCATCACTCCAAGTAGAAAGTCACTTATATTCTATTGCCGATTCCATACTTCATTCTCTTCTAGAGATTCAGCCACAAGTATGGGGTCTACCACAATTTGGAGACTGTATGTTTATTGCCAATTAATCGACTATCTTGCTAATGGTCTTCATTTCATTTGATATGAATTGTTGCTCTTAAATTGATTATGCAGGGGTTGATAATACTTTGCCAATTGAACCCATCCGTTTAACAGGTCTATTTAGCAACGGGCTTATCCTGGAATATGAAGGTTTGAAGAATTATTTTCCTTGTGCCTGTTCTCTTTTGAGTTCTTATAAGCGTTTGTTTCTTTAAACATCATGTCATGTGTACTTATACCTACACACTTTATTTGTTACATTTGGAATATGTTTTACTGGTTCAACAAATAGCTGATCTGATTAAAAGAGTGTAAATCTAGATGGTGGATGGTCTGCTCTTCCTGATCAAGTTTGGGGACTCTACATTGGATGGGTGAAATTTGACAAACAGAAGGTGTCCAAGGCTGTAATCAGCGTAGGATGGGACTTGAAATGTTGTGATTCCAAGAGAAAAATTGTGAGTATATCATTACTAGAACCTATTTTGTCGAATATTTTAGGCTAATAAGAATTATTTACATATTCTTTATTCATAAATTTTGAGCAGAAGATTTCCTTTATTGTAATTTTTAAGACAAGATTATTATTTCAAAAATTTGAAGAATCTCTACAAGTAGTACATACATAAATATTTTGGTAGCCACGTATATGATTTAGTTCTACTTTTTCTTGCAATTCAATTTGCTCATATAATATATGCTTGAGAATTGGCATTTCCTTCCCCTTCTTTCTGGATGCCCTTTTCTGATATTTGCCAGCATTTGCGAACTTAGACTCCAATTGCTAGTGCCAACATGTTTACCTGATTTAAAATGTTTATCGGCTTCAAATAAGAACATCTCAGAAAATTTTCATCATCTTACCTTTTTTTTTCAAATACAATGTTAACTTTAACTGCTTTACGTCTCTAGAAAAGGGGTTTCTACTGTGCATGGCATTCGTTACTGCTATTTATTTTACTTCTTTACTTTCTTAATCAATTTCTTTTCTCATGACTGACCGCTCCTTTTCAGCAAGCATGTACAGTTTATGGTAGCGACGAGAGCATAAATGACAGTAAGATGCAGATACTGCTTGTGGGCTACCTTCGAAGATCATGCCACGTGGTAAACAAAATATTTACTCAACTGTGACTTAATCTATGATACTCGTGGTAGCATAGTGCAAGTGCACTGTTATCACGGGAACATTAATTTTCACTCATCAAATCAGATGAGTAATTTGAAATTGGTCTCGTAAGCAGATTAGAAAGATTGATACGCATTGTGTTGGCGTTTATTCATGAGATCATTTACTATCTTTTGACTTCCTCGTCCAGCCCACCCAGACTCGAATAAATAATTGCCATCTTGTATTCATCATGTTATCATAAAAAAAAAAAAAAAAAAA
>CAIGRF010277470.1:48682-60167 GCA_903798235.1 Fraxinus ornus
GGTGATTTGTGGCTGTGTTTGTTTGAGTTCTAAACAATATTTCATTAGTGCCCCCAAGAATTACCAAGGCATATGGTCTAGTTTAGTAATAAATTACTCTGAGTTTGTGTCTTGTTCTCCTATAATTTTTACCTGATTGTTTTAATATCGTAGCTTTGAGAGAGGTATATTCTGTGAAGGGTTAGTATTTTAGCACAATTGTACAACTTTTGAAAAAGGTACGTAACAAGACGTGCTATATCCACTGTACGTGTGGTATTCATTGATTCTAATTGAACTAAGAACTGTAAAAGATTCTTATTTTTTGCCAGTTTTATGTCGCGGTTGATTGTATCTAAAGCAATTCTACTAAAACAAATAAATTTTTTTTTTCAGCAACTGAAGGGGTGAAAGGAAAATAAATGAAGTATTGAAATTTGTCTTTCGGAATTTTTCTCAACCTACTTTGCCTTGCCATCAGAATTTTTTTTCATATATATATATATGATTTTTATGTTTTTTTGTATTTATATACTGATTGAAGAATCTTTTAATATTATTTAATTAAATATCAATAAACAATCTCGCTATTGCGACCGTTGACAGTCAACGACCGCCCTAACTCACTCGGATTTCTCTATCCGCCACTGACCACGGGAATGAGTACTCTAATTAAGAAGTTTTAGAATTGAAACAGAGAAATGGCTAATTCATTTGCTAAGCATAACAAAATTCACCAAAGAATGCATAAGATAAATCTATGAGGGTAAAATAAATGACTGGACAAGAAATAAATTCAATAATATTAGAATCCCACATTGCTTGGGAAAATATAAATGGTCCACTTAATAAGGTGAGGGAAATCCTCCCCTAATAAGTCGGTTTTATTAGGTGGAGTTAGGCTCAATATTCCTAACATGGTATCAGAGCTAGGCCCAATTATGCAATGTTGGGTGTCACCCAATATCGATTTGCTCACAGGTGTTTGGCATGGTCCACGCTGTGTTTGAGGAGACGTATTAGAATCCCACATTGTTGGGAAAATATAAATGATCCACTTAATAAGGTGAGGGCAATCCTCCCCTAATAAGCCGGTTTTATTAGGTGGAGTTAGGCCCAATATTCCTAACAAATAATAAAAAAAAAAAAAAATTGTAGAGTAATCAACAAATAAATATACCTGTGAGCCCCATCCAATCACCCCAATCTGCTTGATACCCTTGAATGCATCAGGCAACAGCTTAAACAAATTTCTCCCGCCTCTCACAATGTACTGCATAAAAATAAACAGCATTCTCAGCCATCCACATCGACACACAATTCCATAGATTCCACATTACCTCAGTATAAACTCATGCAATAAATATATACAAAAAGATATAATGGTGGTCAGCACAATAAATTGATCTAGCTTGTTTTCATCCTTCAGGAACAACATGAAACTTTTAGTTTGAAATTACATCGCAAGTTGAGTTATTACATGCTCTATTATTTCTTGTAGTAATAATAACAGAAAATACACCTAATGCATTAATTCAAGCACATTCATATATAGACAAAGGGAGAGACGAACCTCTCATGGACATATAGCTGAAATAAGGAAAATTTGGTTCATTGTTGTCTCTGTAAATTAATAATGACAGGATAATTACCAACCTAACAAAAGAAGAGATAGCTTTCACAGAGCATCGTTGACCAATTTACCTTATTTAGCTTTATAAAATTAAAAAACATAGCAATCCTTAAATCAAAACAAATTCACATTCATTTTGAGGAAAGAGGATATAAAGGTAAAACCTTTCTTTTCTTTTAGGAGACGGACTATAATTGCAGCATAATTCCGTTCGGCCACAACCATGTACAACATTCAAAGACATTCACAATACTTGTACTCGTTGCACCTTAATTTATTTGAGACCAAAGATGAAATAAAAGAATTAAAAAATAAAATGAACTACTTCACATATGCGTATACATATACTTAAAAACACACATAAATATATGGACCTCGTCGTGGCCAGAAAGGTTGATTTTCTCCTTGGTGAAAATGGAGGTTTCGAAATCTAGAGAAGCAGGTGGCTTCATGGTGGGAGTGGAGACCATGCGAGCCGAGAGAACCGAACCTGCAGGTGAAGCTCCGGCTCGAGAAGCGGAAGCGCGAAGCCGATTAAGCGACTGGGAAGAAGATGAAAGGAAGCCCAAGCTGAGAGCAGGAACTTTGGTTGATGGCTTCAGGATTTTGGATAAGGCGGAAGAGGAGATAGTGGAGGAGTTAAATGTTTTTATTGGTCAGTGTACTTTACACCTCGTCACAGTTTACCCAACTTTAACAAGCTTCCCAATGGTCATTGAACTTAGCTCCATTGTACTAAAATGGCCATTTGATGAATTCCGTTTGTTTTAGTGTCTACGTGGACGACGAAAATGTAAAATGACAGTTAAAATTATCCACATTTTAAATGAGTTGTACATGTGAATGCCAAATCACCCAAACCTTAACACATATAAACATTTAACTTATGAAATCAAAACACCTTCAAACCTTTCAACCCAAATCGCAAAGGACAACCCTAACCCTCAAATCAATTTCGAACATTTCTACAAATTGAACCCAAATTCCGTCGATGTCTTCGACTTTTGTGCTCTTGGATAATCGCAAAGCCAAACCCTAACCTCGAAATCAATTTCGAACCTCCATCAACTGCCTCCCAAAATCTGACTTACGAGTTGAGAGTATTTTGATTGCATTAGAGAAGGCGTACACATGGATGTTGGAAATGAAGGTAAATTCTTGTCATCGTCCATTAAGTGGAAGTGGACCATCTGTGCGCGATATTGGTTGCCAATTTCACCTACATGTTTGAAATGGATTTGGGGTTAGGGTTCTACTGAGCGTGATTTTGGGTTTTCCAATTTGCAGCTCAAATCAGGATGTGAAAAATGAAATGAATTTGAGGACAGAGCTACTGTTTCTTTCTTTTTCTAGGCGGAGATTGTGTTTTGAATCTTTTGATATGAGTTAATAGAACATGTTTTTAATTTTACTGTAACTCGCTTAAAATGTGGACAATTTTAACTGACACTTCACATTTTCGTCATCCACGTAGACACGAGAACAAATGGAATCTATCTAATGGCCATTTTAGTGCAACGAAGCTAAGTTCAGTGACCATTTGGGAAGCTTGGTAAAGTTCAGTGAGTAAACCGTGACGATGTATAAAGTACAGTGATCAATGAAACATTTAACTCGATAGTGGAGGATAAGAAAGTGGTAGGCGTGGCCGCCGCCATTAGGGGATTGTAATTTCCTTTAGGTCTTGTTTGATTACCTTTGTTTTCCTAGGAAGTTAAAAAACTTTTTCCATTTTCCACTTTTTTCAATGTTTGATTGCATAATTTTTCCTTGGATTTCATTTTCCCACCAACCCCCTCGCGCGCCCATTTTCCAAGAATTCCTTGAATTTGTTTTCTTCTAGTTTTGGTGGTTTTTTGTTTTCCTGCTTTTTTTTTTTGGTCAATTGGAAAAAATTATAGATACATTGGTAAAAAAAATTATAACTTTTATTGACAATTTTCATGCAAAACAAAGCCAAACGAATGGTATTCGATATGATAAAAAAATATTTATTATTTTTTTGATAATTGGAACAAATTCTATTCAATGGTAAAATAAATTATCACTTTTATGAATAATTTTCATGAAAAACAAATTCAAACGGACACCAATATTTCAACATTTTTCGGTGAAAAAGTATACCAATCAAATAGAATTAATTACAATTCCCAGTAAAATAATTTTTAGGCAATTCAATTCACTAGAATTCATTTTCTTTCCACCTATTTTCACATTTGCAATCAAACGGACTCATATCTTTTGAGGACTGGAAAATGTGAAAATTAGTGATGGGGGAGAAATGAATATGCCGACGAACTTTGCCTGATGTACATAATACATGTACATAAAAGTGTCTATAATCCTCACAAAATGTGGTCCCACCTCTTGTGATGGTTATGTACACACTTATGTACACTTAACATTTTTCTATGCCGACACTAATAGGATTTGATAAGGGCACCCTTGAAGTAGGTGGTGGTAGATTGACAAAAATACCCCTTGTTACTCTTTAATTTTATTTTTACTTTTTTTTTGGTGGGTGGGAAAAGATGTGACTGATATTTAGAAACGTGTAATCTATGGAAGTGATCCAAAGTTTAAATTTTTTTTTTTTCCTATCTTAGAAAATATACGAGATCAAATTGCAAATTGATTTTTAAGATAACTTTTAGGCAAAAGACATATAATCTTTTAAAATTTACGCTCTTGTTTGGTTCGGTTAAAATTTTGATTAGAGTAATACTATTCAACATCACTAGTGTTATGTATCAATTTATATGGCAATTGCATGACATTAAATGATAGATTCGTTTAAATACGATGCCATATAATCATTTAATTGGACCATCAATTGTGACCACCTAAACTGATACTAAATATTTTTTTTTTTTGCTCCCTTGGGGTCAGGAGTATAAGGGGTACTCAAACCCTGGTCAATTTGGACATAACACGCGGTTTACCTCCGTCAGTTACTGAGGGCCCGGTGGCTAGTAGTCCAGAAAATTAGTCCGGCTAAGGTGGGATACCTGGGTACAAAAAAAAAAAATATCATTATTCTTTTGATTAAAATCTAAGTCAAAGTCCACATTTAATTTTAAACACAAATTTCATGAGATTCACAATTTTTCAATTGTACATTCAATCAACCATTATCAAAATTTATTCAAAATTTAATTTTTATCTAAACTAAATAGTGATTATATCTGTAACTAAACTTTATTTTGTTTTTATAATGATAATTAACTCAATTAAATTATGTTAATTTTTAATAATAGAACTTGTGAATTGTAGGTTCCCATTGATGAACAGAGATCAAGAATCGAAATAAAATATAAATTTTGTTGAACAATAATTGAGTGATCAAGGGCATCAAACTTCGGATTCAAAATACAGATAAATCTGAAGTTTCATGCCATTAATCACCGTGATCGACAGTGTTAAAATTATTTTTTGTCCAACTGTCAATCCCAATTTGTTAAAGTGTGAAACCGACAAAATACTTGATAAAATTTTCGAGCAATGTAGCACAACTCTGAAACTTCCTAAGGTACGTCAACCCTAAATTTGGCCACCTACTAGAAATTACACTTCAAATTCAGTCCCTATATGTAAAGACGCTAAAACTGCCAAACAAATTGCGTACATGTTATGAAGTGCAATTTAGTAAGCGTCTGTTTGAATCTCATTAAAATGAGAATATAATTTTTGAAATAGTGATTGATGGGAGTGTATGTGGTGGAAAAGTGATGAAAAAGTTTTAAATTTGTCTGTAATATTATTTTATTTGAAAAATGTGTGATTAAAATGAAGAATGAGAAAAATATGAGAATGAAAATGAAATTAAAATGAGTGTCAAACAGAGATTGAATATAAGAAATTACGTGTCCAAAATTTCATATTTCATATAATAAAATCTCAAAGCACTAGAGCTGCACTTGCGTGTGAAAGTAGGACTCTTTCACCCGCCGCCACAAAGCAAAAATTAGTCGGTAGGGTTTCCGTCCAATTTTGCTGCATTAATGCCATAATTAATGAATGGGTAAGTATATTACTACTACAAAATTTATTAAGTACACCACAATTTTCTTATTTACTTAAATATTCTTAAGTAAAATTACATAATTAGGATTTTAATATATTTTTTAATTAAATAAATTATTGTTACACCACAACTTATTTTTTTTTTTCCTTAATGTCTCGTTGCTCAGGCTTTTACTTTCTTCCAGGCAAGAAACACTGCCAGCATTTTTTTAAAAATGAATATGGAATTCTTTTAAATTTTTTTGCCTAAAACAAACTGCAGCCTTCGCCGTCTGGATGTATGTCTGTGTATATATTAATATCAACCAAAATCAATGTTCCCCCAAATCAACAAAATTGCAGCAAACCCCGTATGTGAGTATATGAAACTTTCTGTATATGTATGTATGTTTGTCACCAAATCGAAAAAAAAACTCAGGATAATTGAAGTAGTCAGTCTTCGCCCCTGCCATGCTTCTTCTTCTTCCTCTTTTCGTCGCTGTATTATTGCCGACAGACCGTGTATATGTTTAATTAAATAAATTGCTGGGTTGAGTATGTTATTGATGAAGAATTTATTTAATTGGATATAATTTTACTGTTTCTCTATTAATAGTAGACAAAAATGGGTGGATTTATTAATAATATGAAGATTAGAAACCTTCTTTATCTTATGTGGCTGTGAAATAAGAGGTTGGGAAAATGAGGATGAATATTGAAGATAAGTGCACTACAATATTTATTATTTTTTGTTTTTATTGAATTAAGTTATAATTGTAAATTTATTGTAGTGTATTTATTAAAAATATATTTTAATTATGGTGTGATTATAATATTGTGTAGTAATTGAAATTTGTAGTGGTAATATAATTACCCTTAATTAATTATTTCAGTTTAATCATGCCCATTTTGGACTTCATTTTTTATAAATATATTTTTCTAATTCATTTATATATCATTCACACCTTTTTCATAAAATAATGTTACACATAAATTCAAATTTTTTTCCTTTTTCTTAACTACTCATTCTTCAAAAAATATTATTCCAAAATAATTATATTTTATTGAATTCTCATCATTTTTTGGGTGATAATTATAAAATAAGAAACTAGAATGAATTGTGCTACGAGTACATAGTATAGGTATCCATAATGGACACATGGAGACCCATATTAGGGGGTTGCGGGACCCCCTACTGGGGCCTCCATATGTCTATTAAACACCATTAACTAATGTTACATGTAAATTCAATTTTTTTTTTATCTATTTATTTTTCAAAAAATATTATTCCAAAATAATTATATTTTATTGAATTCTCATCATTTTTTGGGTGATAATTATAAAATAAGAAATTAGAATGAATTGTGCTATGGGTACATAGCACAGGTGTCCATACCCCCTAATAGGACCTCCACGTGTCTATTATGAACACCATTAATTATAAGTCTATAATAGATATTGAATTTGACAGCTTTCTATTTTAATATCTTTGTTAGGAACTAACAAAGATGGATAGAAGCTCCTTTATTCCATTACTTCATAAAGATAACATGCACTAAAGAAAAAGGTCCTGTTATTACATAATTTTTTGCTATTGTATTAAATTTTCTATGCCCTCTTGAAGACAACGCTGAGCGGGGATGTGTTCACAGCCAAACGTTTTCTATTACCGTAGAGTACCGGACCAACATCGCCACACGTAACCCTGCACCTCCTGCAAACTGACGGACAGTACTGAATCTTATAGTATTTACGTTCCTTCTGAATCTTGAACCAGTTGGGCAAAGTTTCAGGCCCAGGTTTCCCTTCAACTCCACCAACTGTCACGAAAGCCGCTTGCTGTTGCTGGCTGGCGTCGAATTTCCAGACCTGGGATTCCTGGCATGGCGTCGTGCGCTCAAAATCAGTGAATTTTATATTCAAATCTCTGTTGGGTTGGATAGCTCTGTCGTATGCATTGGCAGGGGAAAAGGTAACGGGAAGGCCATCGGCTGGCTCGTTCAGAATTTGAACGATTTCATAGGGACACTGGCCTCTGTTGTTTGCTAAAGTGAGGCCGGCCCCTGCGCCTGGGTAAGGTGGAACTATGTAGTACTTGAGGCCGGGTCGAACTGGATGGCCATCCGTGTCGAGCACTGGCTCAGAAGAACCTGTGAAGAAATTTGTTGAGAATAGTGCAACAAGGAAGAATGTAAACATCATCGTTTTCTCCATTTTTGATATCAGTTGAAGTTGGATTTGAATGCATATATGCATGGAGTAGTGTGCCGTATTTATAGGGAACCTGCTTCACGTACAGGAACCTGTTTCAATGGTCCTTACCGGACACTAACATAAATGGGGCCGCGCATAATTTTTTATTATTTAAATACATGATGGCATCCAACGAGTCCCCGTGAATTATTCCCCTGTACGTGGGGAATAATTCATTTATAGGGTGCGTGGATGCATTATCTGTACGCCGCGACAAGGCGTGCATTTGAAAGTTTTACTATTCTGAGGACACCTATGGGGGATGGAAGGTGGCATACCGACAAGAAAAATGCTACTTGTACATTAAAAATTGTACATAACGGTGTACATTTCACTCATATGGGAGTGAGATTCACTTGCCTAAAATATTTTTTTATTCAAAAGTGTTCCACCCCCATGTGAGAGGAGTGTATACCCCTATGTATACTTTAATGTACCGATAGCAAAACCGGACCGACAAATGTATGGCTATCTGAAATTAGAAACTGCAGAAAATTACTATAGCTTGTAAAGATAAGATTAATGCCATGTTTGATACGAATTAAAATCAAATATTAATTTAAGTTAAAGTCAAACAATCAATATTAATTACATCTTTCATGGGTCCCACAACTTTTCAACCACACATTTCAAAATTTTCTATCACAATCTACTAAAAATCTAATTTTAATCCCAACCAAACACCAAGATTGACATTAAGAAGCACGTCTAAAAAAATTTTTCTAGTCATCACCTTTCAAATTTTTTCGTCCTATAATCATCACGCGTCCACTGCCTTAAAAATCCCAAGATGATAAACACTATCACTATCATTGAACAAATAGGTTGATTATTATTTTTGAGAGTAATTCAAATGTTTAAATGATTTGGGAATATGCTCTTAATGCATCTCGACAATGAATCTTTCGAAAATATACTAATCTTGAAATAGGATATCCATTTGAATTTTAAATAAGACGTGTTTGAAATAGTTAAAAATCAAATTTTTAGTAGATAAAAGTTAATAAAATTTGTGAATGAAAAAACTGTGGATACTTTTTAGTTTTGACTTTGACTTAAATTTTATCAACTTTTTAAGCTACACCAAACATGGACAAGATGTATTGGTTACTCGAGTATTTTTGTCTAGTGGGTTGAAAGTGATCTACCTTTTAATTTATTATTATCATATTTAAACGACATGGGATTATATCTTTTTAACATTCGCTATGCCGAAGGCATCAATGTAAAAAATAAAGTGATAGTTTACAGTCAAATATTGGCTCCATTTTGGATCATTATAACAAACAGTTTTTATTTTTTTTTCTCTCCCCTAGAAATCTGAATTAATAAACTATGCCAGTTTTCTAATTGTTTTGGAAGTATATCTATTTTTCCCCAATAATAGAATACTTTTCTTTGCAAAAATATTACATGCTTTACTCCATCGATGGACATGGACCTTCAGAGTTTGAGTGTCGACTCTCAATTAGAACGCTGCAGTTGATTTTGTTTATAAAACAATTTTCGAGTCCTAAACGAACTCGGATGTCTAAATTCCATCATAGTCCGGCTCATTGTTTTGTTTCTGAAAAGGTATTATGGGCTCAAATCGGAGCCCAAACGTCAAATCTACTATTTACTGTTTTTCCATTTTCGATGCAGCTATTCTTCAATCTATTCAACCATCTATTCGACATCGCCACTAGAGAGAAATAGAGGAATCCATCAATTTTGTGCATCATCCCGACTAACCGGTAAACTGGGGTAGTGTTGAGAACAGATACTATAAGTAGAAAAGGAAGGACTACTAGAGTGTTTGCTATAATGTAAGAGACTTTGTGGGTTCCTCTGGTTGTCTCTCTAATTAAAATTCTCCTTTCTTGCAAGAAAATTGATGTGTTTCTGTTGTTGATGACATCAAGAAGGTCAGGCTGAAGGCAAAGAAACCAATTTGATTTGCAGGTTCAATCTCTTGGAGTTATTAAAAGCATTCATGAATATCGTCCCTAGTACAATTCCAGCTAGCAATGCATGAATTGTCCTTGCTGCGAAAAGTTGTTTAGTTCTGATAATGCTGGTGAAGAATCTCTGGTTGAGGATCGGTACTAATTGGAGAATTGCAGTATAAGATATGCTTCCTTCCATATGATCGAAGATTGAGTTTTCTATGATATGATCATATTCTTGTTCCATTTCACATTTTTCAATATCGTTTTCTACTTTGTGCAGGCTCTCTATTACATCAATGGAAAATTCAAGCACACTGACATGTCGAGGAATACAATGGCCTGCGGACTAAAGCCACTCCTCTAGGAGACTTGGGGAACTATTATGAAGGGAAACATCATTGGAAAACTATGTAACTTTGTCAATTAACTCGAGAATTCAAAAATCGAGGTTGGTGGTGCAAGTGTTATGTCCTAAATCCAATCAATCTTACACATAAACACTTTTAATATATATATTCAATGATATTTATGGCAAGATCTATTATTTAATTGAATTAATATTATAATAAATTAAATAGTAGAATCCGTATATTCAAGTGATTTGTTAATCACAAGAAATTGTGATTGTGATATACAAATTATATACGACCGAATCTAAAATCTAAAATTATATATTCACATGTCACATTTCTTACTTTTTTATTTAAAGTAAGTAACTGATCTCACAAGTTAAAGTGTAGTGACACTTGAATGAATACGTGGATATTTTGTTATAGAACAAAACCTTGAAGACCCGCTGAGAGATTCCACATGGATAATTATCTGAGTATCATGGTTAATCTCTAGCGTTCGATAGTGGAATTGGTCATTTGACTTGAGGTCATCATAGTGTTTTATATGATGACGGTCATACTTTGGTGATATTTGATGTTGCTCTGTCAAAGGTCATTAATACGCCATTGTTCGGGTATGTCAAGACTCGTATGTAGGTTGTGAATGATTAATAAAGGATTCGACACTCTTAGATAGGAATAAAGGATTCGACACTCTTCTTGTTCCATTTCACATTTTTCAATATCGTTTTCTACTTTGTGCAGGCTCTCTATCACATCAATGGAAAATTCAAGCACACTGACATGTCGAGGAATACAATGGCCTGCAGACTAAAGCCACTCCTCTAGGAGACTTGGGGAACTATTATGAAGGGAAACACCATTGGAAAACTATATAACTTTGTCAATTAACTCGAGAATTCAAAAATCGAGGTTGGTGGTGCAAGTGTTATGTCCTAAATCCAATCAACCTTACACATAAACACTTTTAATATATATATTCAATGATATTTATGGCAAGATCTATTATTTAATTGAATTAATATTATAATAAATTAAATAGTAGAATCCGTATATTCAAGTGATTTGTTAATCACAAGAAATTGTGATTGTGATATACAAATTATATATGACCGAATCTAAAATCTAAAATTATATATTCACGTGTCACATTTCTTACTTTTTTATTTAAAGTAAGTAACTGATCTCACAAGTTAAAGTGTAGTGACACTTGAATGAACACGTGGATGTTTTGTTATAGAACAAAACCTTGAAGACCCGCTGAGAGATTCCACATGGATAATTATCTGAGTGTCATGGTTAATCTCTAGCGTTCGGTAGTGGAATTGGTCATT
>CAIGRF010277496.1:0-10269 GCA_903798235.1 Fraxinus ornus
ACTTATCAAATTGTTATCCCATTGGCCAATGAAAGTTTAAAGGTTTGGAACTTATCAACCTTTAAAATTCGGCGCACATTTATTAAAGGTTTGAAACTTTTGCTGAACAAATTTGAAAAGTTTCGGACCTCCGATGAAATTATCCTTTTTTTTAATTAATTAAAGGTTAAAAATCATATTGCCCTTTTTTCAAATTGATCAAATTACGGCCAAATGCTGATTTTTGGAACTTTCGCTACTATGCTTTAAATGTTTGAGCGTAACTTGCCCTTTTTTTTTAAAAGTTCGAGACCTCCACTGCAATTATCCCTTTTTAAGTTTGATGAACGGTTCCATTTTATTTCAACAATTTTTAACTATCAAAATCTACACAAACGGTGCCCAAACAATTTGTTTCAGCTCAAAATCAAAACGTCGGCAAATTCACGCCGATCCAAATCAACGATTTCAAGACCATAGTCAATCTCCTGCTGACCATAGTCAATCTCTTCCCACTTTAGAAAACTTTAAATGAGCTCTGTTGTCTCGGAGTTACAATATCAGATTCAACAAAGTAATTTAATGATTAGGAACTCCAAGGCACCTAAAATTTCCACATTCGAATAATGCCAAAATCATGTAAGAAATTATATTGGTAATTCTTCTTTAGGCCCAAACTTTAGGAAATTAATTTTGTATTAACGTTGTAGTAATGTGCGGTGCACGTTAGCTTTTAGACGTCCAAAGCACCGCCCATTATGAAAAATATATTTTCCCGTCGTCTGTATCACTGTATTTATGTCTATTTCTTAATGCAGTTAGGCTTTGTTATTATGGACAACACATGAAAATTAGGTAATCAAACTTACGGACTGCTTTATTATCATTAAACATTTGAGTAATCAGTCGACAATGACGATGATGAGTCGACTAACTATAACTTTTACATGTCATTCTTTAAAAGAATTCATTAGTTGTCTCGTCTATCTAAACTTGAGAGAACCGTGGACGTAATATTGAACATGTTGAACTTGAAATTTGATCGAATTGTTTAAGTTGTAATCATATTAGACGATCGGAGTTACTTCTTTGAATAAAACAGTTTAACATTTCATGATGAACTCTTGAGACCAACTTAAGCCATAATGGATTAGAACTAGTTTAAACTAACTACTTGTGTATACGAGAAAATCTCCGCAAAATGGGATAATATGCTCTTGAAGATGCTCTTGCTTTGACGATTTCCCTTAGCTTGACTCCAAAAATCGTCAGTTGACCCAGAAATTAAAAATCTAATAATTTTCTTCAAATAAGATAAGGACATTTTGAAAATAATACATTTCCCTATTATTTCAAAAATTTTAAAAACAAAAGACAACCCCCCATCTCCTTCTTTTAAACGCAAAATGGGTTGTGGTTTTGTTTTTTGTTTTTAAATTTTTTGAAATAATAGGGAAATGTATTATATCCAAAATGTCATTATCTTATTTGAAGAAAATTATTAGATTTTTAATTTCTGAATCAACTGACAATTTTTCGGAGTCAAACTAACGGAAATCGTTATTTTGGACTTGAGCTGCGATTTTTTTATGGTGGTACAAATGAAAAATTTGGATAAAATCTACAACTAACTGAAAGTTTTGATATCTCGACTGCAATTTTCCCTATATTTAATCCAATGTATGGGACATGCCCTAACTTGTTAGTCAAAAAGGCTAAATATGGAGAATTTTCAAAAGTTAACCTCAAGGCTCAAACTAAGTCCAATGGATTATTATCAAACCACTCGTATAATTTATAATAAGAAGTGTAATCCATAATCTTTGATGCTATATTGGGTACAAGTTGCTACCAGGCCAACCCCTTTGCCTACCTATATAATATTCTATTTCGAGTGTTTGCTACTTGACTACTTGCTTAAAGGATCCTCAACATTAATTATTTATTTATTTATTTTTAATTATGCTTTTCTATGGGAATATTATATATTTAGTGTAGGTTGAATATGCTTTTGTCAAATATTTAAGCACCTTGTTTAACATAAAATTTATTAACATGGAGCAACATACTCGATGAGCGAGAATGACACGTGTTAGTGTAACTGATAAAGAATAACATGTGTTAGTGTTCTCGGACTACTCACAACATGGCAAAGGATCGTGTTCTCTTTCTGTCATTCAACCAACTCCAAACTCTTTGAGCTCTAAACAATGTCTAATAATATAATAGGAGTTTTACTTGAAATCCAAAAAATAATAATATTATTATTTCTGAATTGTAAAATTCTTTTCAAATACACAATTTTATAGATATATTGACACCCTAAAAGTGCAGCCCAAGATTAAAGATCCAAGGTGTGTAGCCCAATTGAGAAGTCCAGGATAAAAGCCTAGATAGAACCATTGATGAATCCAATAGAAGCCCAAGAACAAAGAAGCGTCATCGTCCAAGCTTGCAAAACGCCCAGAGACTGAGCGAATGAAGGGCCATGTGATCGCCTAGAGCGATAGTCCCATCATTACCCAAATTGTCCAGTCGCCCAGAGTTTGGGCAAATCTAAGGCGTTATAGTCATCTAATCCAGCAGTTATGGAAGCGATTATTAGACAAATTCGACAAACCCCACGATTCAAGGATTCTTGTAATGGGCAGTTAAGAGTGAAAGTAATGGCAACGGTTGTGAGATAATTTCTCCCCAACAAGTCGGCTATCATGAAGGAAATGGATAGCAATTGAGCAGTTCCAAACGGTTTGTCACCTAGAAGTTACCAAGGAAATATAAAAGGAAGTGAAGGCATAGAAGAAAAGGATCCCGAATCAAACACTCTCAACAGAGAATATGTAATTTCAATTTCTTAATTTAACTTTAAAATTCTTCTTTTAGTATTTGTATGCTTACGCCTCTTGAAGGCATTTTGTTTGTTTTCGATTGTAAATCTTCGTCAATAAAACATCTATTTTTGGGACTTTGTTTCAAGAGGTATGTTCCTTACACAATCGTCTGATCCCTTTTTTAAATTTTAGCGACACAAAAATCCGCGAAACAAAATACCTTCTCTAAAAATGATAGTTTATTTGAAAGTTTTATTAGTAGATGATTGTACTATGTTGTTATTTATTCGCAATCAGAAATTTGTGATTACTTGTTCAATTTTTAAATTATGTAGTATAATTTTCGAATTATACAATCAAAACGATCTTTAATATCACATAACTTAAATCTAAAACTTATATGAATCATGTCAATATCAAACTTTTCTCGTTATAATTGTCGAGCTCAATATTTTTCATCTAAAAATTTTTTACAGTGCAACGCGTACAATTGCTACACCACAGTACTGGAATGAGCATTAAAGAATGTTGATGTATTGATCTTAAGAATACAAACTTTTAGTTTGAGCCAATAAATATTTTAAATCCTAGAAGTTAATTTTTATAAAAAGCCATCTTATACTTCCTTGAATGCTCTTCGTGCAATTCAAAGGTTGCCTGCATCCACGCAGGGGTTTCAAATTTGAATTTTGTTCAATAATCCCAAAGATAGATCGTGCAAGAGAGTCAAATTTATATTCGTAAGACATCACGTTAAATACGTAAAATGCACAAAATAATAAGCAAGCTTCTCATAGAATAGTGCAACGAGATATAACTACTCTGCTTTGCTTGGAAGTACACCTCAGCATTGTCCAAACTATTTCTAACAAACATAACGCAGCAAGACAAAAATCCTGGCAGTCATGTTTACAGTACACTAAATTAACTCTCCAAATCTAAAGGCTTACAACCATGCCTGAAACAACGTGCAACGTCTCAAGAATTTTCTCAAGGGACGAGATATTTGAAATCCCAACTTTAAGATCGCCTATTTGTTCAGACTTGTACAAGTCTACAACTCATCCTTGACAGCAGAAGGCTCAGTATCAGCATCATCTGTAGGAGCATCCTCAAACTTGGACGAAGATTCTGCTTCATTCGTGCTGGAATCCATCTCAACTTCCTCAACATCATCTTCCTCCTCGACTGAAGCATCAGGACTGATGTTGAGACTGCTTTTTACTGAGCTATAGATTCGGGAGGCAAAATCCTTCGGATCATTGAGGATGAAGCCACTCTCCATTAGTGCTGTTTGGTATATAAGTCGTGCCGTTTGCTTCACACTTTCATCCTACAGAAGTGAAAAGAGCAATTAATGGATATGATAATAACATCACGAGCATCTAAACCGTGGATGAGAAATTGAGTTTAAAAAAAATACCTCTGGGTCTTTTACAACTCTCTCCCTAAGCTCCTTGATGATTGGGTGCCTTGGGTTAATTTCAAGCACCCTCTTACCACGCATGTAAGCCTGCTTGTTAGCATCTGATAAAGTTTGTGACTGCATTATCCTCTCCATGTTTGCACTCCAACCATATTTCGAGGTTACGACTACACATGGCGTGTCGGCCAAACGGTTGCTTATCTTTACATCGTCAATATTCTCACTGGCAAGAGCACTCTTCCACCATTTGTTCAACTCCTTAAATGACTCCTTGAGTTCTTTGTCTTTCGAATCCTTCCCAAGTTTCAGTCCCTCCTTGGACACATTCTGGAATTTCTTGTCTTCGTAGTCCATCAGATATTGCATTAAATATTCATCCACTGGATCTGTGAAGAAAATAACCTGAATGTACAACATAAGTTTAGTTGCGAGAGATCCCAAAATAAAGGTACAGAACTCGAGTAAAGCACGAAACAAGGTTATTTCAAATGAGTAAAGCTTAGACACCGCATACCTCATAATTTTTCTTTGTAAGCCTCTCGAGGAATGGAGATTTCTCCAACTGTTCCTTGCTTGTTCCAGTAATATAGAAGATATCTTTCTGTCCTGCCTTCATTCTTGAGATGTATTGATCTAGTGAAGTTAATTTACCGTCTGACTTTGTTCTGCAAAGGATGACGAAACAAATTACTTCAGAACAATTTATTTTGGACAGAGTTAAATGATAATACACTCCCTGTGTATTCTCTTTGATTANTTGATCTAGTGAAGTTAATTTACCATCTGACTTTGTTCTGCAAAGGATGATGAAACAAATTACTTCTTCAGTACAATTTATTTTGAACAGAGTTGCAACTCAATTAAATTATGGATAATAAATTTGCTTACGTCTCAAATCGGAGAAGTTTCGCCAGGCGGTTTCTGTTAGTTGCATCCTCAATAATACCAAGTTTAATTGACTTGCCAAATTCATTCCAGAATTTTGCATATTGACCTTTCTTCTCATTGTTGTCACTGGATTCTTCAATGTCTGCAGAGACTCCCAGAGATTATCAATTAAGCCACAAACATTTTAATTTTTGTTAAGTTGCAAACTAAAGGTGAATAAGCATATCTATTTCAGCATGTCATACCTTTCTTGTCTTGGTCATTAGATTCATCAGGGTCCTCATCTGCAAGTTTGCGGATCATATCAAGAGCCTTGCGGATGAGTTTCTTCTTGATTGTTTTCAAACTGCTGTGCTGTTGTAGCATTTCCCTCGATACATTAAGTGGTAAGGTATCGGAATCAACAAGACCCTAGTGAATCAATAGGCCAAGTATTAAGAGAAATATCAAATATGTCGTACAATATCTTCACAAGAACCATCTCTGAGAGAACAAAAAATTACCCTCAAGAAGTTCAGATACTTTGGCAGAAGTTCATCAAATTCATCTGAAATAAAGACCCTTCTGACGTATAATTTCAAATTGGATTTGTTTGAGTTGTAGTAGCTCTCGTACAGATCCTGAGGAGCCTTGGGAGGTACAAACAACACAGCCTTGAATTCAACATCACCTTCTGCCGTAAAGTGACTCCATGCTAGAGGCTTCTCATCATCAAAATCCTGTCAAAAGCAATTAAAATGTCGATCAAATGTAAGACACAGTTCTAACAGAATAAAGAAAAGACCGAGGAATTAACTTAGACAAGAACTACATGTCAAAACTACCTTGGCAAGGGAGTGATAGAATTTAGCGTATTCTTCATCTGTCACCTCCTTTGGATTTCGTAGCCATATAGCTTTCACGTCATTCAAAAGTTCCCACTCATAAGTTGTTTTCTTCACTGTCTTTGTCTTAGGTTTTTTCTCGTCTTCTTCTTTATCGGACTCCTCTTCCTCTTCTTCCTCGGAAGATTTACTTTCAGCTGTTCACATCAGTGTGGATTGCATTGAGCAAAACAATATGAAATAACAAACACGTCAATTTAGATAACACTTCCGATTACACATCAGATAATCAACATAAAAAGTGCATTTCTTTCAAGAAGATATGCAGGTTATGCATACATGTTTCATCTTCATCATTGGACTCGTCATCATCGGCAGGAACCTCCTCTTCAACTTCTTTGCTAGCCCAGAGGTTTATGGGGAAGTTGATGAATTCAGAATATTTCTTCACCAATTCCTACAATCACAGACATTTAAGGAATTAGATTCATGGTTGCTCAAACAAAATAATACAATATAAAGAGAAACAGAGGCGTAGAATATGCTATTATAAGTGTGCAGGAAGTAGGGGTGAATATTCATGTCTTAAAAATGTTCTTGAAAAAATTACCTCCGATAAATAATTTTAAAATGGGTTACAATAAACAAGCAATAGATCCAATCAAGAAGCAAGCCGCTTATTCCAAATTCATTAAAATAAGACGCAAACCTAAACAATTAGAATTTCTCATCATTTTGAGGAAGGTTAAAACGTCAAACTTATGTTGTTCATTAAGTAACACAGCACAATACGACCAAAAGCAATCATAATCTTTCATATAACAGCCAAAGCTCATTATTAGAGTAACTAGGATGTGATTCTCATCATTCATTGCAACTCATCCTTCCATGTGTAGATGGCATAATTTGCCACCCTAGGCCATTGCACTGTTATAGGTATAGCACCGAGTGATGCATAGTTTTATAGCACCCACATACTACCTCTGGTAAAAAGGAAAATTTATAAATCCCCACTCTTGATTGGTCCCATCCTCACCACCACTTTTCCTCATTTTCCCTCTTATGTTCTTCAGATTTCAGCATCTCATAATAATTGATTTCAATTTTTAAACCTATTGTAGATTATTGAAACAGATATTAGCAAGAGTAAGCTCATTTGAGTCATCATTGATTAGAAAATGAGATCTCCTGCCATTAGAGCTGGATCCTTTTGCAGAAGCAGGATTAGCTCAACTCAACTTGTTCACAATTATCATTCTCAAACCCATAAGAAAGATGACATCACAAAAAAAAAGCACAAAATGCGCGATAGTGGAAATGTCAAAAGGATGTGTCTCACTGTTTGTAGTAAAACCAGGTGAGAAAGTTAAGAAATATAAACCGTGCTTAAAGTGGACAAGGAATGGTGGTGGCATTAACAAAACGATTAAAAAATGACTAGCTCTACAAGATCTGCTTGGTGGGCATCACAAACAGAAAATAGTTATCAGCTGACTTTATTGTAGGAAAGGCAAAAACGACAAAGCAGCAGAAAACCAAAATAACATATTTAGTGCTTGTTTGGGAGAAATTATATATCTATTAAAATGAGCTGGATAAGTGAATAGTAGTTTGTGGATCCTACGAAAAATGTAGTTAAAATTAAAGTTTAACTTTGACATTTAAATTATAATGAGATTATAATTTAAACCAAACAACAAATAAGTCTACCCACCTTTAACTTGAACTCATCCAAGTACTCTTGAGCTTCATCTCTGAGGTGCAATCTAATTTCAGTTCCACGACCAAGTGGCTCATTCCACACATCCTCAGAAACGGCAAAAGCTCCATCAGCCTTCGACTCCCACACATGCCTGCACCAGTCAGGCTTATGAATTATTATTTAAATCCTAAATAACCTCCCTTCTTGAGAAGAATTGCAAATAAAAAACATACTGTTTATCATCATTGTGTTTGCTGATAACTTCTACATAGTCTGCAACAAGATACACAGAGTAGAATCCAACACCAAATTGACCGATAAGGTTAAGATCTCCACTCGTCTGCATTTTCTCCACAAATGCTGCATAGGCAACGTAATTCTGTCAACAAACTGGAAAAAGAACATGCTTTACCTATTTTCAAATCATAGGTGTGCATCCATAATTCAAGACATAAGTACCAGAAGTTCCAGACTTGGCAATGGTTCCCAAATTCTTGATCAAATCTTCTTTTGTCATGCCTATACCTCTATCCCGGATGTAAAGTATTTTCTTTTCTTTATCCAACTTAATCTGCAGTTGAACAAGTAATTAGCTTCGGGTCCTAAGGTCGTCAAATTTCTAGAAAAATATATATTTAATTTCAATAATATTCTCCTCAAAATTGCTCATATAGAAATTTACTTAATTATGGACATCAGTATGGAACTAAAAACTTCCGATAAGAAACCATAAGCTAGTTAGTATTAAACTGCTTTGATCCACAATAAACTGACCTGGATCTCGAGCTTAGCATTGTCGCCTTCACCCAAAACATCCTTATCAGTAAGTGACAGGAATCTAATCTTGTCCAATGCCTGAATCACAAATAGAATTAACATTAAATATAACTCTTCACTAACTAATAATGAACAAAAAATCCAAAAGAAAAAAGAAATCTTACATCAGACGCATTGGATATCAATTCCCTCAAGAAAATATCCTTATTACTATAAAGAGAGTTGATAATAATATCCATAAGCCGAGACACCTCCGCCTGGAACTGAAACTTCTCGGCATTTGCGCGAAGAGATCTCCTCGAGATCGACTCAGCTTCCCTAAATCCCGAATGTATATAAGCATCTCTACACTCTTGAACGCATTCAAATTAAACAACGAGTCGCTAAAAAGCCACTAACCTTTTAGTGACATCGGAATCTGTGGACAAACCACTCGGAACAGCGCCTATCTTTTCTTCCACCTTCGGCGGATCTACCGGCACGTCGGAATCACTTTCCGCTTGAGCTTGTATTTTCCTTCCTACATAATAAAATCAGTACACGTTAAACAAATTCGGATCCAAACTCACAATTTCTAATCAGATCTTACATTTTTAGGTTTATTAAGGCTAAAAATTCAAAATCAGAATACGATTAAGAGATTAATTGAATACCTTGATCTGGAAGGAGAAAAAGAAGGCATAGTAGAAACAGAACGGAAGGTATTGTCCACTTCCTCATACTACAATTTGGTGTGAATTTTTCTGATTACAGAGTTTATTCAAATTCTTTTCATTTGGTTTTGCACTGAGTTAGTGAGTGTACGTATATATGCGGATATCTTGTACTCTGACGCTGCAAGGAGTGTTACGAGTTCGAGCGGATTGATTGGTGGAGGTTTGCTAGCGTGGAGGATCTGACGGCAATCGTGAGTTCTTTACGACGTGGCGAGAGCTGATTGGTTATCGCTGGTTTATTAGACGTGGAGAGACTCTTGGGTTCTGGAAGACTCTATAGGAAGACTTGGAATACCGGGTTTGTTACGTTGCGTTTGGAATACCCTTATTTTATAAAAATTCATTTTTTTTCAAACTCATTTTCATTTACAATTTTTAAATAAAATACTTTTACACATAAATTCAAAACTTTACTTTTTAACCTAACATTTTTCAAAAAATTACTATTATAAAACTTATTCTTTTAAAAAAAATGTGGCTCAAACACAACATATACTTTATAAAAAAATAAAAAATCATAAAAATTTGAGTCATGTTATAAAAAAAAAAAAAAATAGTATTTGTGAATTATCATCATAATTCTGTCACCCTAATTATTATGATTATCGTATCTCTTGCAGCTCTAATTCTTTGTTATAAACAAGGAGCTTTGATGTCAATAAAATATACACAAATTTATCAATTTTTCTACTTTTTTCTTTTTTCATAAAACATTATCAGCACGAATAAGCTCATCCAAAATAGAGAAAAAAATATGAGATCAACGGTGTAGAAATTTGCAGGTATTGATCACCTTGCGTTAGGGCTGTAAGCAAAAACCGCCAAACCGGAAAACCAATCCGAAATCGCAATTTAGAAACCGTCGGTTTGGTGCCACGTGGACCCGTCAACGAAATGATTTTGAACCAAACCAAACCGGTGAAAAACGGTTTGGTTTAGGTTTGAGAATTTTAATTACGGTTTAAAACCAAACCGGACCGGTGAAAAAATATATAAAATTAAAAATAATGAATTTTTTTGAAAATTCATCCAAATATGTAAAATTCAATAGTTTTATCATTTGTGTGTATTTTTGTCAATTTATAATTTTTCATTACATATATATTATTATTACCAAATAATCCTA
>CAIGRF010277510.1:13391-29509 GCA_903798235.1 Fraxinus ornus
TATAAAATTTTATAATTTAATTAAAAATAGACAGTTTTCTGAAAAAAGAAAAAAGTTATAAAAATACAATTTAATTTTTTCATAGAAAATAAAAATTAACAATAAGAGAGATAAAGAAAAATAGAAACTAATACAATCATTAGAAAAAAAAAATAATCATAACTCTAGTGTTTGTAGAAAGGAAAATGAAAGAGAAATATTGAAAAAAATATATATATTAATTTTTTTTAAAGTTTCTCAAAATCTTGTGATTAATGAGAGAGACAAATTTTGAGATTTTATTTGAGTAATTTTTGCTTAAAAGTTAGTACTATGAAGATTTTTATAAAAGTCTCTAAAAGTCATAAGAAATTGAATACTTCAAAACTTATAGGGACTTCTAAAAAGTTTTAATTGAATACATCGTGATTTTTAGAGGCTTTTTAAAAGTTTATAAAAATCTCAATTAAATACACCAATACTTTTAGAGAGTTTTCAAAAGTCTACATTGAATACCTCTAAACTTTTTAAATAAAAAAAGTCATTAAACGTCTCTATTGAATACACATTCCTAAAAAAAATTTCCTACTTTCAATCTTACAATTTTCAAAAATCGTTATTTTAATACTCATTAATTATTGTCAAACATGGGCTAAAATTTGACACATTAATCAATCGGCATAAATTTGGAGCTTGTTTGGTACCATTTAAAATTGAATTAAAATTGAAAATATGACCCTTATTGGGTCACACTCGTCTAATAAAAGTCAACAATAATGACTAGTTTTCAATTTTAATCCCTACTGAACACACCCTTGGACATTTTTGTAAATTCCACAAAAAGAAAAAAAAAAACATTCAAATTTTGCTGTGGGCCTGTGCTGTGAAACCTGCTGGCTGCTGCTGTCAAAAAGGGTGTTTTGGCTACTGGAAATTTGTGGGGTTAGTTGATAGTAATTTTGTTCAAATCCAGAATCCGGTTTTTTCTTTTTTGTTTGGTACTATGGTGGCCTCTTTTACCATTCTATTGAATTCACCGTCGCCAATTGAAATTGAACATTTTTCCGTCTTTCTTCCGCAATGGCATTTAATACGTCCTATTTTTAGGGGTGTGGGGGCGGGGCCAAGGCCGGAGGCGCTGGGTTATTGTTTTCAGATATTTCTCATGCTCTAACTGAATTGTTGCCTTTTCTCTTCATTTATAAAGGGTCAAACTTTGCAAAAAGTTCAATTCTTCAATTTTGAGGCCAATAACCATTGAATTATTCAGCATCACATTTGCTTGCAGTTCATAGTAATAATATTTATTGCAGCTGGGGCTGTAGTGAAGTTCAGTTCGCTATTTCTTGATCTTTTTTTTTCTGGGATTTTAGAGCATTGATCAGAAATCCCTTTTCCCAGTATTGAATTTAAGCAAGGTTAGATGCCGACTGATGAATCAAGTAGCTCTATTTGGAGTAGAGAACAAGATAGGCAACTTGAGAGAGCACTGGCAACTTACCCCGAAGACTGTTCAGATAGATGGGAGAATATTGCAGCCGATGTTCCGGGTAAATCCTTAGAAGAGGTTAAACACCACTATGACCTTTTAGTTGATGATGTCGACCGGATTGAGTCGGGCTGTGTGCCTCTTCCTAGTTATAATTCTTCGTCAGATGGTTCGACTAACCATGCCGGTGATGAAGGAACTGGTAAAAAGGGTGGCAGTCTTGGGCACTTAACTAGCGATTCCAATCATGGAGGTAAGTGTTCCAAGTCAGATCAGGAGCGCCGCAAAGGGATTGCTTGGACAGAGGAAGAGCACAGGTGAAGTATTATTGAGTTCAATTTTATAATTACTCTAATCCTGATGACAGAATTTTGAGTGATAAATGTGTTCTTATTAACTTTGATGCCGGTTAGCTCCTTTTAAAACGGGTACCCTTTTATTATTTTCTTCTCCTTTTTTTATGTTATGGAAATTCCAATCTAAGCTGCTACTTCACAAATTAATCTCTAATTAGTTTTCCTTTAGAAAAGGTCAATTCTTACCATTAGTTCTTCTCAAACAGCATTCAACTATTATGTTTGTAGAATATTAGGTGAGCAATCTTGCACATCCTAAAGTTTTTTGCCCTTTTGCTTCTTTGCATTCTCATTCTGCAAAGTTTTGAAGTCCATTGATAAACAAAATGTTCACCAGCTCATATAGTTTTTCATGTCCTGCTTGAATCTTAGAGCAAATATTTATTTTCACACACAATAGTAACCTGTTTAATCAAGGTCTTCCCGATATTTATCTGCGTCCCTGTACATGGTTGATGTGATTTTTTTTTTCTGTGCTCTGCTTTCTGGACTTAAGAATTTATAATTGAAGCATGGCCTATATCCTCCTTTTGATTGGTCGTCCTAGCTAGTTTTCTAGTATTTCAAGGTTGCTCTCTTTACCCAAATGTTTGTTCACAATGTGAACTGTCTTTTATTTACTACTGAGCTTCTTGTTATATTAGAGGAATGTTGGAAAAATTGAATTCAAATATTTAGATGACATCCTGTAGAGGAAAGGAAGTGGATATAAATTTATTGAATCTAACTGTGGAAGAATACGCTAAACTTAATTACGATATAGTGGAAGTATCTTCTTGGTTTGGAAAAATTTAGTATCAATCTTATTATGCCTGATTAAATATTCATAACCTATCAGCTCTTGAATCACTCGCTCAAATATCGTAAATAGATTATTTTAATATTTATCTCTTAGACGCGTTGCTTGTAGGAATGAGTTACCATTTGCAGCTTCTATTTAATATACATTAAAGTTGAGAATGCAATTTTGAGAAGAAAATTATAACATGCGTCAATGCCAAGAGTAAGTTTCACGATTTTATTCATGTGAAATTTTCTGTATTGTCATTCGAATCAGACGTGTTCTTCAATGCGAAGGGACTTTGGAGTTACGGTTGTGAAGTTAATGTGCATAGATGAAATTCCCAACTGAACCTGGAACTCTTAACATAATTTGGCAATAAGTTATGAATTAGTCCTTCACTAAGAACAGAGCAAAGAATTAGTCCTTCACAGCATCTGTCAGTGAAATTGCTGCTCTTGGATTTGGTTGATTACACGACTACTGTCATTTTAGGCAACTTTTCCAATAGTTACTGAAAGTATAAGATTATGTGAATTCAATGAGAACCTTTTTGGCACAGTTTGAAGTAACACTTCTGCAGCTTCTCTAGCAACAAGTATTCAAAAACATGAGTGGTCTAATGGGGATAATCTGATGCCCTAACATAACTGGGTTGTTTTTAGTAGTGCAAAATAACCAAAACTGCAATTGCTCTTAGATAATATAAAGAAAGCGTAAGAGCTATAGAAAAACACAACTAGGTGATCTCTAAGAACATTTAAAATTACGATTAGACACCTCTTCCATAATGGGTGGAATAATCATTCTGAACTGACCTGTGACTTCTAATAAGCTCTTCAAAATTAAATTGAAGCCCCGTCACATGAATTTCTGAAGCAAAAATGATGTTTGTACAGTGTTGAGTGGGCTGTAAATTTTACAGCCCACTCTAATTAGTGTGCCCACTCTAATTAGTGAGGAACCCACTAACCCGTCACATGAATTTCTGAAGCAAAAATGATGCTTGTACAGTATTTAGTGGGCTGTAAATTTTACAGCTCATAGTGGGTCCCACACTAATTAGAGTGGGCTGTAAAATTTACAGCCCCTAAACACTGTAAGTGTAGCAAAATTCTTTCTGAAGTTCCTAAAACATGCTGAATTGCTGATTGAAGATTTTAACTCTTGACTCTATTGAAGAAAACATTAAGATTCACAAAGAGACCTTAAATTTTCCCAATCTCCAATATTCCGAAGGCCCTTCACGTTAATTTGAATATTGTTTGAACCTTGGAAAATCTTTTCCATGGATTCTCAGTACTTGAAAAAGCTCAATATTACCAGGGGCAAGGCATAAGCCTTAAGACAACTGATAAAATAATCTAAAAGAATATAAAATACAACAATATGCTCATAATAAGCTGTAGCCTGTAAACCATCTTAAAAATCCATAATATAACAAATTGACAAAATTCGAAGTCTAACTTGCAAACAAATATAAAATCAATACTAAAGTAGCAAATAATAAGATACAAAAATTTTAGGCGTAACATAATGCAATATATTACAAGAAGTAGAAACAACCCAGAAATCTCCTACTTCATCACTACTAAGATCTTTGGAGAAATTATCAATTTATTTAATTACCAATCACCCTCGTCACTCTCAGTTTCTTCTTATTATTTGTCATTAGAGATGTTATCTTCTCTTTACTCCATCCCGTCTGTAAAGGCGGATATAGAAAAATAAATGGATCTGCTTTGAAATTCTATCTAAAGACATGGTACTGAATAGCCAAACACAATGGCTTAATTAGGAAACTTTACTCATTCAAGGAATAAAAGTGCTAAACATTATCCATAAGCTAACAAAGCAACTAATACGAAAGTCCAAATCACCAAGTCAAGAAGAACAGCCACGGGATAATTGATTATTTTCCTCCTCCTCCCCAAATGTGTTTGTGTGGTTGTCAGTGGGGGAGGGGGTAGGGGGTAGGGGTAGAATTTTAACTAATGAAAACAAAACTATCAAACTTTAATACCAAATAATGTGTTTAATTACCAAGGTTTGCATAAAAAGTGGGAAAAAATTGCTCTAGATTTCTACAGAACAAAATTAAAAGTGATGCGCCAGTTTCAAAGCATCCAAAAAACTCATGGCTAAGTATGGAAGCAAAAGCAAGGCAAAGAAATGGCTTAGGTTGAAAACTAACTAGTGGCTGATCAGTTTGGAAACAAAAATAGGCTGACAATAAATCAAGCACAGAAAAGAACGCTCTAAAAGAAAAGGTTTCTTCTCGTGAACAAATTCTCTCTCTTACAATCAAGCATTCAAAAATTACTTTCTAGGGAGAGTGCACATGGGCTAATTTTTACAACGAATTAACTTATTATGCCTCTGTTTGACAACCATTATTTGAAAACTCTTTTTTTTACACTCTTTTTCAACCACATTTGAACATAATAAAATATTCTATACATAAACCCAAAACCTTTTTCCTAATTTTTAATCACACATTCTCCAAAAAGTCACTATTCAAAACATTGTTTTTCCCAAATAATGGTTGTCAAACAAAGACTATATGGAATTAAGCTGTCGGAATGATCTCACTGTTTTTAATTACCAAATTTAACAGTGCAATCTGAATCTGTTGCTTATTTTCCTACTTTCCTCGTAGTGCATGTTGAGCTTACATTGTATATACTAATTGGTGTGTGTGAGCATGTGCCACTTGTTTATCCTCTCACAGTCTCATGCAAAAGTTTACTAATTACATTATTGTGTTAAAATGTTGGAAGATGGAGAAAGTTACAACAATCTATGGACATGCTTTGCATTGCCTTTTTTACGTAAAGTTTACTAGTTACATTATTGTGTTAAAATGTTGGAAGATGGAGAAAGTTACAACAATCTATGGACATGCTTTACATTGCCTTTTTTACGTGGCAAAGTGGCAAAAACCCATTGGAGTATAGTCTCTTTTCTCTAAATAAAATAAATGTGCAAGAGCTTTATGAGTCTTTGTTGATATGCCGTAACTGAAGAACTTGAATTAATGCACTTCATTTTTGGTTTTAAGTCCCTTTAAGCAATAAAATTCTTCCTGATTGTAGTGGTACCCAAGTGATTTTCAAATAACTTGCATATTGCCAGGTCACATCTTTTGCCTTTCACACCTCCCAATACCAACAGATGACTTTATTTTTCTTACTCTAATTAGGCGGTCTATAAATCAGTATCAATGCAAAGGACTGAATTGAGAAGAACATTGGTAGCAGTAGAAAGAAATTGATGAATATCTCACATATACCACTCTTAACAATGGACGGTGTAATTGTCTGTGGCTTGCATAATTAATATGTTTACTGATGGACAGAAATCATTCCAGCTATTGGTCGTGGTGAACCCTTTTCTAGTTTGTATAGAATCCTTCAAACGTATGCGAAACCTTAGTTTGAAGTTGGTGTTCTCTACTTAATGGCTGATGGGGATGGAGTTGTAGCATTGACATAATGAAAGTAGTTTTATGTTTTTACCCTTGTTAAATATATAAAGGTTTAATGCCTGAAAACTTCTTTATAAGTTGTCTTTCAAACTGGCCATACACAATTTTATGGCTGATAGCTATTGAAGGGCAAATAGGTAATCCTTTTCTAATGTATTATTCTTTTCAATTTCTTAGGAATTATTGTTGAAAGATTAAACAGTTTGGCTTGGCTACACACAAGAATTTAAGCTTCTTTTTCTTCCTGTAATTCCAAGAAGACCTGCTCTTGACTACGCAAATCTATCTTGCATTTGAAAGATGGGAAGAATGAAAAGGGAATCAAAACATGTCTAGACTCTAGAGATATCCCAAATTATTGATTGAGCCTCTTCACTTCTGCATTTTATATTCGTATAATTCATTTTACATCATTGAATGACTACTACTGATCTTCTGTGTATTTTAGAGCAGACACAATGTTGGATGTGCATTCTGTCAGATACTTGTGCTAGAGTTATTATACTAAAGGTGCTCTGATTGTTTGCCTATTTCTGTAATCGTTTCATATATGTTTGAGGCACAAATTAACAGCATTTTGTGTTTGCTTTTTGGTTACTTTTTTCTGACTGCATTTTGCTTTATCCTTGAGCATGACATATATTTTCTATTGATTATTATAATTCAGGTTGTTTCTTCTTGGTTTGGATAAATATGGAAAAGGTGACTGGCGAAGCATTTCCCGGAACTTTGTGGTGACCAGAACTCCTACACAAGTGGCAAGCCATGCCCAAAAATACTTCATCCGTTTGAACTCTATGAACAAAGATAGGAGGCGGTCGAGCATTCATGACATCACTAGTGTTAGCAGTGGAGAAGTTTCAGTGCCAGAAGGTCCAATCACTGGTCAAACAAATGCTTCTGCTGTGGGAAGTTTATCTGCCCAATCAAACAAACCTCCTCCTCAAGTCCCAGCTGCTTCTCCTGGAGTTGGGATGTATGGAGGAGCACCAACTATTGGGCAACCAATAGGACCCCTTGTTTCTGCAGTCGGCATGCCAGTGAATATTCCACCACCGACACACGTGGCATATGGTGTCCGAGCTCCAATTCCAGGACCCAGCCCTCAGACTAGCATGGGTCCTATGACTTATCCAATGCCACACACATCTGGCCATAGGTGATTTAAGTATACATGCAGAAGTATATGAATTGTACCCAACCTAGCTATTTCTCAGATGGGCTTTTCATGTCTAGAGAAGGAATAATGTTTTCTGTTGTTGCAGAAACATGTAGAATGAGGGTCATTTTTCATTCTTATTAAATCTAAATAAGCCAGAGGGAAAATGGTATTAATCTGTATAGACAATTGTCAAGATGTGGCAGCTTTAGGTTCTGGAGAACGTTATGGCTTTATACAGCCAACAGAAGTTTCAAGAGCATCACTAGTTCAGATCATTCAAGATCAAGTAATGTTCATTATGGTGAATATTATCAACAGTTGTTTTCTCCTGACGATTTTGAGTAGAATGAATATCCAAGGAAATATTTAGCTAATGTTGCTGTTAAAAAGCATACAAGCTATCCGTAGTATATTAGCTTATTCTTGGGCTTCCGAGGGTGTTGGGTTTTTCTTGCCTTCTGATATTGTGGTTATCTAGTATTATTTTCTATGCCATGCACATATCAGTCGCTTATGGTTGGGAAATCGCGGCCTCTGATCAATCTCGATTTACCCACAGTTAAAAGATGAACGTGGACTGCGGATGTAAAAAAAATCCCATCTATGATTGTAATAGAAGTTTCTTGTTTGAGCGAAGTAGTGTTTCTCGAAAGACGAGGTTTGCAGAAAGGGTAATGTTTAAATGATGTTGTTTAGATTGTCCAAGAGTATTACAAATCGTTTAACTTGGTTTCACGTGGGAACTGCATCAGGTGTTAACAGCAACGCATGTGCTGTCAATTGGAATGGCCATTATGAAGTTGGGTGATTTGGTAACTGCCCCCATTATAATTTTTAGAATAGTATTTTTTTTGGAGAATATGTAGTTGGAAAAGAAGAAAAATATTTTGATTTATGTATAATATTATTTTATTGAAAAATGTATTATAATTTCAACGAAGGTCAAACGGGGGACTTGATTGAGACATTTTAAAGTTTATAATGGAACTAAGACTTCGCTCAAAGTAGCAAGACCTTCAATAATATTTACCCTTAGATACACGAAGGATGCTATGCAATTACAGGCCTCAATAGAAACCTATTTATTTGAAATTAATTGATTAATACTTTCAGAATGATGGATAATAGTTTGCATTCTCTTCAGAATTCCCAAAAAGGTACATTAAAATCTGCAAACACTTGAACATACAAAAAAAACTTACAGATTCACATGATACCAAATTTACTTCATCATTTCCAGTTGTTAGCAACAATGTCAGCCAGATCAACCACCCTCTGTGAGTAACCCCACTCATTGTCATACCAAGCAATAACCTTAACCATGTCATCTCCCATCACCATTGTCAATGAAGAATCAACTGTCGATGAAACATCAGTGCATCTGAAGTCCACAGACACGAGTGGCTCATCGCACACGGATAAGATACCGTCGAGCTCCTTTTCAGCAGCCTCCCTGAATGCAGCATTAACTTCTTCGGCGAATGTCTTCTTCTCGACCTGGACAACGAGATCCACCACAGACACGTTGGGAGTCGGGACACGAAGAGCAATGCCGTTCAGCTTTCCTTTGAGTTGTGGAAGGACAAGTGCCACAGCCTTGGCAGCACCGGTCGAGGTAGGAACGATGTTGAGGGCTGCAGCTCGTGCACGTCTAAGATCCCTGTGGCTTGCGTCAAGAAGCCTCTGGTCTCCAGTGTAGGAGTGAGTAGTTGTCATTGTTCCCTTAATAATGCCTATGATATCAAAATTTTATCAGCCTCATCATGTCAATTAATACGAGAAAATAGATAGTACGAAACATAAGTATTGTCAAGTACTGCGTACTAAACATAAGCAACACCATCCGACATGTATATGTCTGTAAGTGTGTGCATGTGTTGCAGGGATGCATTACCAAATTTCTGGTCGAGGACTTTGACGAAAGGTGCAAGGCAGTTGGTAGTGCAAGAAGCATTGCTGATAATAGGCTCATCAGGGCTGTAATCGCCTGCATTTACACCAACAACATAGGTAGGAATATCACCCTTTCCAGGAGCTGTGATGAGAACCTTCTTCGCTCCTGCTTGAATGTGTCTTCCAGCACCCTCCCTGTCTACGAACACTCCAGTACCTTCTATCACTAGATCAATCCCCAAATCCCTGGAAATGAAATTATTTGATCAGAGAAAACGGCAATTATTAGGGCGGAAAATACTTAGTTTTTGCTCATGGAAGCAAAGTTTTCATGACTCCTGTAGATTATAGTCGCAGTCTGATGAGGCCATAAAGGGTGATTGAGATTATTAGAAATTATGTAAATAGTTGAGGTCATTTTTTGTCATTTCGTTTTTCATTTCTTTTCTATAAAGACTGTACATAATTCACGGATTGAGTAAGAAATTGGGATAACCATTTTTCCCGCCATATCCTTCTTCTTCTTCACCTTTCTCTGTCTATTATTTTTACAGAGATCAATACATCACGAGACAAAGTAGGCATGTTTTGTAAGTAATACTAGACATGGTTAGATGGTACAATAGACAGGGTTTTACTTTCTTTTTCTTATATAATACTGTCCAATATTATCTAGTCCAAAGCGTGTACGAAAATGCAATGATAAATATGTATATAAAAAGGAAGTTATTACTTCCAGGGAAGGTCGAGGGGGTTGCGGCTGGAGACGACTTTAATGATTTTTCCATCAACAGAAAGGCCATCATCGCCAGCAGGTTTGACATTGGCTTCAAAGATACCGAGGGTGGAGTCATATTTGAGAAGGTGAGAGGCTTGCTTGACACCACCAGTGTCGTTAATAGCGATGATATCAAGAGGGGAATCCTTCCTTCCGTGCCAGCATCTCAAGAAGTTCCTACCAATTCTTCCGAAACCATTAATTGCCACCTTCAGCTTGGCCTCGACTACTCCTCTCTTGTTCTTGTCTTCACCAACCTGAACAAAAAATACCAAAACCGAACGAGCAGATGTTAGCACTCAAAATGCAACTTCAAATTTATTACCAGCTTTCGATATTTTCAACTTGTAAGTTCCTTTAATGATTTAAAAACCAGAAGTATTTATGATTTAGATGTTCATAAAGCTCCTTCTACACTTGAATTGGTAGATTACATGTAAACAGTGTTCAAAAGACGTGGTACAGCCCCCCATTGTGTACATTATCACCTAAGTTATGCATGTAATTGTTCAATAAATTCATCTCTGGCATAATCAAAACACTTCTTTTGTTCTGATGCCTGGCACTACTTGAGTGCTTAGCATTTTAATCTTCATTATTCTTCTTATTTTAAGCTTGGCACTAATTAACTTACTTAATTAAATGAAGATGTAAGTTCAACAACAACACAACAAACTATTTGTTTCCAACAAATTTGGGCCAACTATGTGAATCCCTCTTAGCCACTCCATTCCATTTATTGTAGATCTATTAAAAGATTCAAAACAACTGAACTTTTAGAACCATGACTGGGCTTATAAATATGTGAAGAATTCGAGCACGGTTGGCTAAGCTTAAAAAAATGTAGAAGTTACTTTTATACAGCTATTTTTTTCAAACATGCTTCGATTAGTTACTATTAAGCAACTTATTTTCTACTAATTTTTATTCTACAACTTATTTATTTACTCATTAGTCATAAGCAAACTTATAACCGCAGCCAAACCTGCTGTAGCCATTTATTTAGTTTGTATAATAGTCATGAGTTCCCAAAAATAGTTATTCTTCGTTCATTCAAAATACTATACTATAAGAAAGTTCAGCTGGATTAAAACTAAAGCACCTGTCTCGAGGCTAGCAATATTTAACTACACAATTCTATATGCTGAACAAGTGGTTGTAAAATCAATAAAACACGTCTGATATGTAGTATTGAACAAGACTAGACGCTGCAAAATCTTGCTTGATTCCACGATACTCACAACAGAGGTCTGGAAGGCAATAACAGAGAGAAAATCATCATTTGTCATCCTCACGAATGGAAGAGAGGAAGACGAATTGCGAAGCCCAGCAAAGTCGGAGAATCCCTTGCTCCCAACCTGCAAACATTATTGCTCAAATATCTAAGGACGCTGTATATTAACATGCAGATGATGAATGAATAATACTGTATATGGTTGTTCAGTATGTAACCTGGAGAGTTGAATTGGCTACAGAGAGAGCAGCCAAAGCCATGACAGCAACTTGCACCAAAACAATGCAGAAGCAGCACAAGTTAGTAGCAAAGAAGAGAGTGAAATGGGATAAAAATGGGTGATGGATGATGGGGTGTTTAAGTTTGAATTCTAATGGTGTATGATGAAGAGAAAGAGAAATGGATCAGATTATTGATGTATGGCTGTGGTTGTAAATGTCTCTGTGTGACTCTACTCCTCCTCATGACTATTTTATTTTTTTAGAAATTATTTTCTTCTATTTATTTATTTAAATTCACCATATTTATCAGAAATGCCAACATGTCAATGAACCTCTTTGCTATAGGCTGGATAATGTTGGGAAATCTCTTGTCTATATCCACTCAGTGCCACATGATCAGAAATGTGTGTTCTCCTATATATTCTTGGAGTGATTAGGCATTTGAGGTTAATGTATGTCTTTCATATAGATCACAAGATATACCAATGAATAGTGAAAGCAAAATTTGTGGCTTAAAAAAATTTCATGTTTTGGGTACAATAAGTTTATGAGTGGGAATACAAGTGCCAAAATTAATCTACGGACCCATGTGGCTTTACCACAAGGTTGGAATGAGTTCGGCTATAAAGGTTCATGGATCGCTTGTGCTCACTTGATTTAAAGTGGGTCTATATTGAAATGAATTTTTCTCTTCTTTTCAAAAAATATTACAATTCCTTTATTTTAAAATAGAAATATATAAATTAGCAGTAAGTGTAGCATACGATCACGTCGAGAAAATTATAGGCGGACACACCTAGAAAATGGGTGGCGTCGAGCCAAGGATGCCTCAAAATAGTGTATGTTGAACCAAGAAACATTAAGGTCTGGACACTTTTATGTGTGCGTACAAAGGCTGAACTGTCCCAACAATATATTTATTTCTAATTCACAATGAAGTATATCTTTTCAAAATTCATAGAATAAGCAACATAATTTAAAATATATTGGATGTTATACACTAGAATTGAAAGTTATTGGAGGCAAAGATGAGCTCATAATAAATCAAGCAGACATAAAGAAACAAAGAGAAAAAACTTTATTCACTTGAACAAAGTTGTTTTCCTCACAATTGCATGTTGAATACAATTCTAATACATCTTTAGGAGCATTTTGTGTAATATATGTACATGAATTCTATATATTTGATGAGAAAAGCTACAGGGACAGGGTAAGTGACAGGAAAAAAAAATACACACATACAATTGGCATTTTTTCATTGACAGATAAATAAAAACTAAAGAAAACATTATCAATCAAAAATTGCCACTTCAATCCCTGAAAATGTCCCCGTCATTGACTCAGTTTGTTTAGCTTTTTTGAAAGAATAATGCTGCAGATAAGGTAAGTGCATTGAAATCCTACAAAGTCCATTTCTTTTCTTTTTTAAAAACAAAAGACATCTTACCGTCACATTTCCTTATTTTTGAATTTGTATTTTAAAATAGGGAAAGTTTACCTATGGTCCATTTCACAACTAAGAAATAAGGTTTAAAATTTCAAAAATTAGATATTAGTAAATTTTATTTATGAAATAATTAATTAAAAATACATTTTATTAATTAAATATATTAACGTCACAATCTAATATATTAAAATCACAATTCTATACAATTTGATCACAAATTATCGAATTAATCGGTAACAAATTATTTTTCAGTTACAAGTAAAAAGTTTTATAGATTACAAATTATTTTTGGGTCATAAATCAAATATTTAATTGATCACAAATTATTTTTCGATCACAAATAAAAAATATTATAAATCACAATTTATTCATCAGTTACCAAATCAAGACTTATAGTCACGGCTTATTTATCAATCACAAATTGTCAAATTTAGGTCAGTGTATAATTTATTGATGACAAATTAATCAATTTATTGATAACAAAAACATCACATCCCATATCGTCCACCCACGACCAATCACCACACACCACATGAACGCAAACCCACCCACCACCAAAGTAACCACAACACCACCATAACCAAACTCTGACACCATCATCGCTGCCTGATCGCAGCATCACCAAACACCCCCAACCAAATCGCGAGTACCGTGCGCACCACGTGACCACCACCACCACAAAAATCACCTCAAAACCACTCGACAATCGTCAGCACCACCACCGCCTACACCATGACAACCGCCCAATCACCACCAACACAGCCTAATAGTGCCGCCGCCACCACCAACACAGCACAACAACATAACACAAACGCATCGCCGCCGCCACCACAGTGCACTGTAGATTGCTGCATGATGAAGCTGCCGGAGAGGTAGTTAAGGTCACCCACAAATGCACCGCCACTTGTCGAATGAAGTCGTCGGAGAAATGGCAGCAGCAGTACCTTCTCGTTGCGCGCACGTTGCTGCCGGTGTGCGCGAGGTGAAGTTGTGCTGCTTCGGGCAGCAGCATCGTCGCCTCGTGCAGCAGTGCTCCAACAGGGAGGCATCGCTGGGAATGGAGGCGGTAGTTCTGGCGCCAGATGAGGGGTGGATGGTGTAAGTAGAGAATGAGAAGAGAAAAAGTGAGGGAGGGAAGGAGTGAAGGTGGGGATGGGATGAAGGTGGGGTGAGTTAATTTAATTTTATAATAATATTATTAATATTTTAAAAGATAAATTATCATATGAATTTTGAACAAAAAAAACTTTGAAATCTTATTTTTGAAAGAGAAAAAAGGGAATGAGAATTTTGAATTTAAAAAAAAAGGGAGTTGCGAAAATTGAGGGGATGAAGAATTCAGAAATGGGAAAATTTGGAGAATTTTCAGAAAACTAGGAGCTGAACGAGTTATAGACAATAAAAAGGCGTGCATTAGAAAAAATTGTGGCGGATGTATCAAGAGCCAACCGTTACTTTTTCAATTTGATTTTCTAATTACCAAAACTAAGATCACGTTGAATTGAGTTTCTTTTACTTCTAGGACTAGGAAAACAACATACTTTAGTTTCAACTATGCTTGCCTTTCTATGCTAAACTGAGGTAATTTTCAATTATGTTTGTCTAATTTATTATTTGCTTATTGCTTCTAATTAATTGGCCATTAATTAGATGTTTTGGATCTTGTGATTTGCTTTCGAAAGAGGGAATTATTAGATAGACAATTGGGTAATTCAGCATAGGTAACTATAGGATTGAAAGACCTATAAGAACCCTTGTAGTGTTAAGAGATGAATTATTGAACTTACTGTTTTCTTGTTCTATTATTGCATACTCGTGTGTAAACTAATATTCAAGAATTGATCCAATTGTATATCGAAAGGAGCTTTCGGACAGTTTAGAAGGTCCTTCTGACAAGCTTAAGAGAGTTAGTTTCCTTTAGCTAGAAAAGAATAGTGAGGGACTAGGTTACTAGAAGTTCTTTTTTTCTCATTGATTCTTCCATCGAACAACTCCTTTGGTTTCCTTGTTTGGCTATTATTTTAGTTTGCAATTACAACCAATTTTAGTGACTTTTCTAGATAAAACCGAGATTAGTATAATTTTGATACTTGTCAAAAGTGATTTATCAATCCTTGAGGACGATAATCCTCTCATCACTTTACTATAAAGCGACGATATTGTGCACTTGCAATTTTGCACCGATACACATGTACAACAAACTCCAACTTATACATAAAATAAGCACAACTGTTACAATCAAAATATTGTTCATTTTATCAACATTACCCCAATACTTGTCAAACTTAATCTTCATACTATTTGCCACGCTACTTGGCAAATAATCTTGCTTGTCACTCATTTTCTTCAAAATTTGCTCAATTTTACAAATTTCATGAAAGCAATTATTGGAAGTAACACTCAATAAAGTACTTAAACTTCAATGTGATATCATAAAAGGTTCTTAACAACTCGTCAAACTTTCTAGTTTTCTCTCAATCATAACTTGTAGGTGGCCCCTCTCTTTCTTTTCCACCTTCACTCTCATCAAAATAATTACAATAAAATCCACCACAAATGTTGAATTCCATCTAGTGGGTGGGACATCTAAAACTACAAGGTTTTATCAAGCAATATTTTTCCTTTCAATGCAATGTTTAAATTTCATTAATCGAGAATGGGATGATAAAAAATATTTGACCGAATTACGAATACTTTCTATACATGGATTAAACTCTTTCAACTTCCTTAACAATCAAATTGATCATGCCCCTGCTTGATCTCCATTATAATTTAATACATTTTTCTCTCGTTATTTTAACCACATTTTTCAACAAAATAATATTACATGTAAAAAAAAATTCTTCTTTTTTAACCACACATTTTTCAAAAAAATCACTATTCCAAAATACATTATTTTCAAAAACTCATTATTATGAATCCCAAACAGGAGCTATGTGTGCAGAACACACTACATGCAGTAAGAGCCACTTAAAATTATAGTATCAATAGGTTTTCAATTCTTCAACTTGTTATTTTCATAAATGATTGTTGTATCATTTGTGTTTGCATTGTCTACAATAATGGTACGCTACATGTTTTAATCTCCAATCAAGCAAACAATTTTCAATAAGTTTCCCAAATTGTTTCCTCTTTATGATTTGGAACAACAGAAAAACTCAATACTCTCTAATGTAATTTCCAATTTCTATCAATAAAGTATGTTGTGACTACATATAATTAATGTTTTGAATTGATGTCAAACAATCAGTGGTTAAAGAAACTCTTTGACTATAAATAATAAATGTAATC